>JADDOH010003040.1:0-105874 GCA_016648135.1 Agrypnia vestita
AAATATTAAGTATAAAATTATGAAATATGGGTTCTTAATTAAATTTTAGTTATGAACTCATTTCTTATATATTTTTTCCTTCTATTTGAACATAAAATGGCGGTTTTCAAATTTTTACGCATCAATAAGAAAAATACTGCTGCACTCCTGTTAAGTTTTTTATATATATTATTTTATATATATTTTATATATATTATATATATTTTATAATTTTTTTATATATCTTTTTTGAACAAATTAAATATTAAGTATAAAATTATGAAATATGGGTTCTTAATTAAATTTTAGTTATGAAACTCACTTCGTATATAATTTTGATTCTATGTGAAACATTAAATGGCGGGTTTCAAAATTTTTACGCATCAATTGAAGAAAACTACTGCTGCCACTCCTATTAAGTTTTTTTAGATAGTATTTTATATATATTTTATATATATTACATATATTTTATAATTTTTTTATATATCTTTTTTGAACAAATTAAATATTAAGTATAAAATTATGAAATATGGGTTCTTAATTAAATTTTAGTTATGAACTCATTTCTTATATATTTTTTCCTTCTATTTGAACATAAAATGGCGGTTTTCAAATTTTTACGCATCAATAAGAAAAATACTGCTGCACTCCTGTTAAGTTTTTTATATATATTATTTTATATATATTTTATATATATTATATATATTTTATAATTTTTTTATATATCTTTTTTGAACAAATTAAATATTAAGTATAAAATTATGAAATATGGGTTCTTAATTAAATTTTAGTTATGAACTCACTTCTTATATATATTTTCCTTCTATTTGAACATAAAATGGCGGTTTTCAAATTTTTAAGCATCAATAAGAAAAATACTGCTGCACTCCTGTTAAGTTTTTTTATATATATTATTTTATATATATTTTATAATTTTTTTATATATCCTTTTTGAACAAATTAAATATTAAGTATAAAATTATGAAATATGGGTTCTTAATTAAATTTTAGTTTTGAACTCACTTTTTATATATATTTTCCTTCTATTTGAATATAAAATGGCGGTTTTCAAATTTTTACGCATCAATAAGAAAAATACTGCTGCACTCCAGTTAAATTTTACAATTTTTTTATATATCTTTTTTGAACAAGGGTTGGTTTTAATATTTTACTAGCGCTCTTTTTTTACCGCTAAAGATCTTTCGGCATTACTTTTTGTCAGGTATATTAAACTTGATTTTCGCGCACTAAAAGAAAGCCTTAGGTACAAGGCTAGGGTATTATTTATGTATATTAAATATTCATATAAATAGGATTTATTGAATGAATACAATGTATTATATTTCACAGAGCGATGCCGAGCATTTGTGAAAGGTTCGCTAATTTGCGTCTCCATCTCTCACCTAACTACATAATACATCGATTGTGTATTTCAATGGCAAATTTACAGTTTTCCCTCTATTATATCTACCACTCTTATAAATATACTTTTTATCTGTCTCTTTGTGTAATGGCCAAAGATTCTTATTCTGTCTCCAAAGCGTTTGCTCTTTATTATTAATTGGGCAGCAGCACTGTGTGGACCATGGATTTCTCAATTAACTTTCACCACTTCGATCAGTCCTCCTCTTTTCTTTTCCAAATCACGATACTAACAACTGCAGCTTGCAATGTGTTTTGAATACGTTGTATTGAACTTGGCCAGCCAGGCCAGAACTTGAATCCTGTAAACTCAGGATTGCACGGCTGGATTGCGGGACAATGTTAGGTTCACCTAATTCTGCATGTACCTACGTCTCATATCCCGTTTTCATTTCTATTAAAAGGACGACCTGTCTCCTTTCGCCAAACCTTGGTCTAGGCAGACGGTGAACATTTTTTATTTTAAAAGTTATTTCCTTTAACATTTACCTCGATTTCATTTCCTCCACAGACATCCAGACCTTTGTTTAGAGTCCATGTTTTGCAGCCAATGATCTATGAAAATCGGAAATATGCATTGACTCGATAGTTTTCGTTTGAGATATAGCTTAAGGTCACTTTTGAACATCATGTTCAGGTATACAAATGCACTCCGGGCCAGCTATGAAGTTTGTTTTCTTAGATAATTTTATAATTTGTACTGTAATATGTTTACCGTCATCGATCAAAAGTTTTGATTTATATGTTAGAAAATGTACTTTTAAAATTGAGTACAATTGTAAAACATAAAATAAAAAAAGATTTTTTGCATTTTTCAAGAGGATAACATGTATCTGTGTTTGGTTAATTGAGTTGTATCAGATGACTTAACAACTTCTCAAACACCTCCCATATCATACTTTATCCTATTCTTAAGCGTTTTATTATCACATTACATCCCTTTATGATGATGTAGGGATGATGGGGGTGGGCGGGAGGGGAGCGCGTGCATAAATCTAGCACGTGGGAACATAATAAAGCAATCCCACCATAACAATGGCAATAATGAACCTGCCTCGGCGGTGTAAGGAGATGTTATTGTTAAACTTTCCGCTAAGTTCTGTGAGAGAACAACAAGTGTGCTCGCCCTTCGGGGACGCTTTTGGGAGGGGTGAATTTAAAAACATCCCATCAAATAAAATTTTGCAAAAACTCGTATTTATATAAATAATATGCCATGTCATTCAAAACCATTTTTTAAATAATTTTTTTTTCGACGGGCCGCCAAAAAAATCTTTAAAAATATGAATGTATTGTACCTATTCTAGAAACATTTTCCAGTTTAGTCGAATCAAATATTTATTATACTCCCTTTCTTTGTAAAATATAACAACAATTAAAGACGAATTAAAACATATAACATAACACTATACTTACAGTAATTTAATATATTTCTAAAATGTCAGATGTTTTGAGCTTTGATAAGATACTTCATGCTTTGAAGATTAAATTCTAAAAACATTTGTCAGTCAACTTAGATTTTCGACATTCGTAGTAAAGTACCTATTATGTATACCGACGGAGTAATTTAAATTTAGAAAATATTCCGCGACGTTATCGGTGCTAATCAAACTTTTCTAATGATTCCAATTTGAAAAACCCAATAAAATTTATAAAAATCCGAAATTATACTATAATTATTCATTTTTTTAGCGAAAATTTGATAGATCTTGACAAGTTTCAGCTCGATTGGATCACGGGAAAAGGGTCAAAAATCGGTCCAAAGTTTTTTTGACGGCAAGCCGGCAAGCAAGCAAGCAGACGGCACGAGGTAATATAAAGGGAGTAAAAAGAACTAACAACGAAATTTAATTCATAAAAAATAAAACCAAAATTATAAAGAAATAAATATTTATGTATATTAAGCCAACCTCGACGTTGTAATTATATGGCACACCCCTAATGGAAATAGATATAAAAAAATAAAAAATGCAGAAAATTTAATAATATTTAAGTAATTATATTATTTATTAAAATTATATTAAAAATATATTTAAGAATTAAACAAACATAAAATAAAAAAAGATCTTATGGCGGACACTATTTTACAAACAATAAAAACAAATTTATTAAATAAACAATATTGTTGTATATTTATTATTCCCACCTCGACAAAGGATTATCCTGGCGGGGGCATTATTATTATAATTTTCGTCTAAATCATTCCATATACCGTCTGGAAATACTCGATTACAAACTTTATTTCTTTATAAAAAAGCTAATATTGTCCATCAGAAATACTCTATCATTAAAACATACTTATGTATAATTAGCAAATATTCTTTGTGTGTTTGGATCGCTAGTGATATCTGCTCAATGATCGTTTCTGTATGAATAAATTAGATTAATCTTTAATGTATTAGATTAAGAATTTTATTATATTTTTTATTATTATTGAATTATATGACTTTAATCATTTAATTTATATGTTGGATGTTGTAGGTACTTAAATCAAATACTTTTTTATTGATTTCACTAATTATGCTGAATTTTATCTAGCAACCTTTAATGGCACAAAGAAATCGCAGACGACGGAACAATCGTTGGACGGATCAAACAATCCAGTGCAGTGGTATCCACGGGGCAGAATGAGACCGCAAGTCAGACCAAGGATTGTTGACTGACGAAATTCAACACCCTTCCGGCCGGGCATTCCGAGAAGCGAAGGCTCTGTGGAAAGAAACATTTTATTTATTTATTTCAGAAATGACAATACGGTTGGGTTAGGTTAGGGTAGGTTAGGTTAGGTATGCTTAGGATGGGTTAGGTTAGTTTGGAAACCATATAGTTTTGGGACACTTAAGACATTTTTTACTTTGATTGATTGTAGGAAATGAATTTATTTTATTATTAGGAATTAGGAAATCAATTGTAGGAAATGACACTGCGTTTTGAAATAAATACTATCTATTCAATCTCTTGATAGGTTTTAAAATAAACAGTTTTTTTTAAATAAATCAAAAAATTTTGAAAAAATATTGTACTTTTATAGCATAAAGTACAGTCATTGGACAAATTTTTCAGTTACTGGACACCGAAATTACAGTTCAATAAATTGAAAAATAAATTAAGGAAAACACAAGTTTATATTATTTTCCGAACAATCGTATCACCGGGGAATCATTTTGGTCTCCACTATCATCGGATTCCACATTGTAACAAATATGATATACAAATAAATTATAATACACCTTCAGAGATATAAATTGCATGGCTTTTTGGAATAAAGGTTGCATGAAACAACGTTTTGCATTGTTTCAACTCTATTCTTCATTTTAATTGTCATTTAATATATTATACAACATTTTGATTTTTTTTTCGTAACTGTAATCTTTCCTGTTGCATTAGATTTTGAATTAACCGCAGTTGTTTTTGAATTTAATTGTAATATTTTTTTCTTTTTTATATTTTTCTTTCTGTGCATAGTTTTCTACTTATCCGATATTATGGTAAAGGGGAATTCTTCTGTCTGTTTTTTGCTCTTTCAAGGTGGTTGATTCATTATTATTGACATATAAATATGCACTTTTAGTGATAGTAACTGAAAATCAGTGTCCGATATTGTTGATGATTTTAATTGTTGAATAGTCTCTGATATTGCATATGAAGTTGATATTAATGTGTTTGATGTTGTATTTGAAATTGGTGGCAACGAATCTGATGTATCAATAATAGTATCATAATTTTCTATAAGTTTTTCCATAATCGAAAGACAACGAAAAATTCAGTCCTCTCCTTTTCACTACCGCTAGAAATGACTTTATTAATTTTTTTAAGTGTAATAAATTTTGATCTCACAATTCATTAATTCATTCATCTTCATCCCCTTGTCCTGGTAGGGTCGGGCCCCAAAGACTCGACAAAGTGTTTCCATGTTCCCCTGTCTTGTGGTGCTTCTGTATGAGTCAACCAGCCTAGACCCATTCTGTTATCGTACCCATTTTTCTGTTCCTCTCCCATCTTAATCTAGGGCGACCCACCGGCCGTCTTTCTTCTGGGGTTGCCAGGATTCTTCATGGTATTCGTTCCTCTGGCGTTCTTAGCACATGTCCAAGCCACCTAATAGAAAAAATGTATTTGGAGGGTAGGTACCCTTATTAGACACCTTCTGGAAAAATACTTAC
This sequence comes from Agrypnia vestita, assembly GCA_016648135.1. NCBI lineage: Eukaryota > Metazoa > Arthropoda > Insecta > Trichoptera > Phryganeidae > Agrypnia > Agrypnia vestita. The sequence continues at coordinate 5,565 of JADDOH010003040.1, forward strand.
ATATTACATTAATTATTGTTTTAAAATCAACAAAATCATGTAATGGAATTCATATACTGATAAACTAATTAGCATTAACTATTAAATACTAATAAACCAATTCGTTATAACCTTTCATAAATGTATTATCTCTTGTAAATTCCCTTAGAAATTCTGTGTCTAGCAAAAAATTTGTTACCACATGTCAGAAATATTTTATTTTAAAAACATTGTGATTGTGCGGTCGGTAAAAATTATATTAATAATGGTTAATATATTGTAGGGTGACTTCTACCTAAAATACTTAAAAAAATTTACCAAACGATATGCTTATTTTTGCTACATTACTACCCCTTGTTCATTAACTGAATGGTTTCCCCTTGTTCTTGTTCTACTACCCCTTGTTCAATAACTGAATGGTTTCCCTGTAAGCTTTCTGAAGATGACATTAGAGTCAAAGCTTTTAATGATAACTTTATTTTATTTTTGTAATGTACCTACTTTAATTTAAAAAAAAATTAAAATATGTGTACCTATACTCGCAAAGTGATAAAATGTTAGTAAAGTATAAATTAAAAGTTAATTCGCTTAGTGATAAAATATGTATATTAATATAGCTTATTTGAATTAAGAACCTGTTACACTCGCATGATTCGTATATATAGTGTAGACTAAACGTTAACATCGTCTGTTCAGTATAATTTGTCCCGATATGCGTTTTTTTAGTCTTTACTTACTACAATATAGATTTACAATAACTTGGGCTGCAGTAACTTAATATTGAAACATTGGCCTACGTCGTTATGATTTGATATGCCTTCCTACAACTATATAAATTAGGTTATTCCTGCTTTACAGTTGAAAGTGTGTGTAGTTTTCAGGGATATTATGCCGTGTATATACGATCTCTCTGCCCGCCATTTTGGATCCCATTGCGTGGAAAATCATTTGTCAAAAAGGTTCCCAGGTTTTCACGCCCATTCAACGTCTTCTGGTTATTGTTTTCTGCGGTATTCAGCCGTGCTTTTACAACCTTTCTGACCGACGTTTCGGATCCCATTACAGGGTCCATCGTGAAAAATGGAAAAATGTGATTCGATACGCATCTTACTTTACTGAAAACGACCCAAATGTAGACCGAGGCCCTAATGTATTGCACTCTATATCCGATGCAAGTTTACTTTTTCAAAATCTTTTTAATCAAATAAACAGTGTCACGTGATGGCATTATGTCATCACGTGATCGTGGGGTGGGTACAGTGTATACAGTATACAGTGTATATCTACTACGGCTTGTGTATTTGCTTCGTTCTTCTATCGGAACGTGATTTACAACTTCCTGATAAACCGCCATATTGCTTTTATTGCTGAACGTTACCTCCATTGAAGGTACCGGTCCTGAGATATCACAGTAACCATATTTATTATCGGCTTCTCCAAATACCAATGTATTTCCCCGTCCTAAATTATACACAACCAAATCTACAGACATAATAAATACCTACATTTATGATGCTCAACACATTTCTTAAACATTTTAGTATACTTCATATATAAAATAAAATGTATTTTATTAGGACTATTTATGAAAGCCAATTTTAAATTTATATTTTTTTCTATATATGTAAATATTATAATTTGATATGGAGCTCACTAGAATTATCCCGGGTTCAATTCAGACAAATATATAAATGTACATATAGTCATCAATCATTTTTTTTAAATATTGATACAAATATAGAATAGGTTCGTGTCGCATCAACATTCTTACTCTTTTCAAAGTAGGCTCAAGGTTGTTGAATGAGGTTCGAATCACCGACCACCAGATCACCAGTATGACCATTATACCAACAAGCTACTTTTATGTATTTTTTTAAATAAATATTCGCACACGGTATACGTGTCTCATCAATATTCTTACTATTTTCAAACTAAGCTAAACGCTTGTGCTATGAAAATAGGACTAACTTGCTGATATGGAGTGAGGTTCGAACCCGTGACCTTTGGATTACGAGGCGAGAGTTCTTACCACAAGACCAACAAGCTACTCATACATATTGGCACATATATTTTTTTATTAAGAATTGAAGTATTATGAAGAATTGAAGTAATAGAAATTGGTATAGACAGTTGCGTAAAATACATACACAAACTAAATCTAAATTATTTTGCTAGTATAATAATATTTACTTAAGAGCTCCCAGTTTTAATATATTTCTTTCCCAGTTTCTATTTAGATAAAAATAAAATATCTTGATAATTAAAATTAATTTTAAATTGCCTTAAAATACTTATTATATGTAAAACAAAAAATATTTTAGAAATAAGCAGTTCCGCAATGCCATTATTATTTTAAAACTTACTTTAATTTCGAAATTAGCAAGAAAAAGCTAATACTAACCTGAAATTGGTGATGGAAAACGTCTCTATAAAGAATGCTTGTGATACATGGGTACTTTATTCTTATGGATACATTATTATATCTAAAAAGATATTGCAAATACTTCCTAAACGATTTATTACCTGTTTTATTGTTCTATTATTTATTGTTTTAAATAATTACATAATAAAGGTAGTTATATATCTATTTCAACATTTTGAACCTGTTTCAGTAATTGATGACACAAAAGAAGGTGCAAAAATATTTACCAAATATATATATATACAAATATAAACTTGCATCGCGTATAGAGTGCAATTACTAGGGTCTCGGTCTACATTTGCGCTGTGTTTCGGGAAAGTGAGATACGTATCGAATCATATTTTTATCATTTTACTTAACTTTTATTAAAACGAATGAATTTTTCGTAATCGATATGTTACTGTAATGATGGTTCAACTTTTTGCAAAAAAAAGGCAGAAATATTGGAATAAAAAATGCATTACATGCATATTAAAGCTTGGTGCTTAGTTCTCGCAACTTTGACATTATTATTAAGCGCTATTCATATTCTAAGACCACAGCAGGCCACAACTGTTTCGACTTATTCGATATCGACAATAACTTTAATCGAGGTCGTAAACGGAACTCTGGGCAAATATCATTTATGGCCTTTTCGGTTTAGGGACAGTCGCCAGCGCAGGTATATCACCAGCCAACCGAGATTGGACTAATCCCCACAAAATTCTGATAACCGAGCTAATGATAACAAAATCTTTTTAGAAACATTTCGGTGACGCGCCTTAAATCACGCACCCAAACAAAAACTTTATTTAAATAAAATCAATAGATGGAAAATATTGCCATGTTTCCTACGAAAATACGCCAAAAGCTTATCCCTACCTTAAAAATAAATAGAAAATAGGTTTTGTCTGTGTGCATAGATGTATTTTTACATTTTTATTAGGTTTAAAATAAATGGAAAATTGTTTTTTTTATATTTTTGAACAGGCGTTTTGATACAAGTTGGTATATCAGTCTAAACTAAACTGATATAATATCTATAAGATCAATTTTTCAGAAATATTTTATCAAATCTGATAAGATCTATGTTATTGTGTCCGCAAAAAAACCCAATTGAATTTTCTTGGAAATAGATCGTAAAATTCTCTGCAATATGAAGTATTTCTGTTCAAATATTCTCGCTCGAGATTTTCTCACCTGAATTTTTATCAGCAAATATCTGTATCATACATAACTCAAGGAAGTGAACAATAATATTGTTATGATACTACTAGCTACTTTTCCGACTATACTATTTACCTATTTGTCAAATCTACAATATGAGTGATAGAATTTTACTTGTACGATAAAGAACAAAAAAATACATTTATTTTTTGAAAATGAATAAAAAAAGAATTACATAAAAATAGCGATAAGCGGGTACCTGTATATTTACTTACTATAAATATGGCGGTACTAATAAGTAATAGTAATAAAGCATTAATAATAGTATAGATTATTATATTAATCTTATCAAATCAAGGACTACAAAAGTCCAAGAAAATAATCAGGGTTCGATAATCCAACAAATAAGGTATCACGGTTTTGTATTTTCTTTGTTGGATTTTTAATGTAGGTATTTATTATAATATGTAAACTTTTCGCCGATTACAGGTTGGAATCTTTACAGCTCACAAGCGCTGATAACGCGATTATGGTATTATTTCACATTATCAAATCAAACAAAGCAAAACTTTAAATAATACTGTAGGTGAGTAGTTTCCGGAAATATTATTGTTGGTAGGTAGGTACTACACTTCTGCGCCATTTCCATCGAAAATGTAAACCAATCAACTAAAATAAATCCATTTATTAACAACTATTATATCGTAATAAATGCTGGAACGACCATCTTAGCATTGAGAATGATATAATTAAAGATTAAAATTTTTTAAATTTTTTATTATTATTCTTAGAGGCAGCATGCAAAAATATATTTACAGTTTAAAAAAGGATATAGATATATTTAACATTACATTACTAAGTTTTCCTTAAATTATAATATTTCATATAATAATACAATATTAAAATAATACACTTTTAACCTCACCAATTTTTCACAGTTCACTGAAGTATTTCTTTTGAATTTTTTTATATACCTATATTTTGTTCCGTTTACATACAAGGAATTTCAATTCATTGTATATCCTATTTAATGGAAAAAAAAAAATCAGATGAAGCAGAAATAATGAATTTATAGTATAATAAATGGTACAACATTATTATTATTATATGGAATTTTTCATTCAATTCTTACAAAAAATTGTACTTTTTCAAGTCAATTACCTATTTGTCTTTTTATTAAATGCTTAACAACTGAAAATGTGTGCATGAAAAGAATTTTTTTTGACATTAACATATTTCACTTACTTACCATCACGCCGTTTCCCCGTGAGGGTAGGCAGAGAGGATAGAGCGCCACACTCTTCTGTCCTGACATACAACTCTCGCCTCATCCACATTCATACATCTTCGCATATAAGCTCGCCGGTTGTTGAGGCTTCTAACGGGACCATCTTCCAGTATCTGGTTGATCCAGTATCTGGTTGATCTGGTCATGCCACGTCTTACGCGGTCGCCCTCTCTTTCTGGCGCCATCAACACTTGCATTATATATCTTTCTTACCATTCTTTCCTCATTCATTCGCTCAACATGCCCAAACCACCTGAGCGACCCTTTTTTAATTCTATTAATTATGCTAAGATCAGCTTTACATTCATTCCTAATATCTGCATTCTTTACTCTATCATAAATTGATTTGCAACACATACGTCTGAGGGATCTCATCTCCACTTCATTCAATCTACTTTCGTTCCTTTTCTGCCAGCTCCAGGCTTCGCTTCCATACATCAGTGTTGGTACCAGAATTCCATTATGTACCGCTAGTTTTGCCTCGGTAGACATATTTCTATTAAGAATTTTGGTAGAAAGAGTAAGGTCGGTGACGAAATAAAAGGTATGGGACGTGCAAGGGGCTTTTGTGGGTGGAAGAGGATACATGGATCAGATCTTCTCTCTACGAGTGTTGACGGAAAAGTTTTTAGCGAAAAACCAAAAGCTTTTCTGTGCATTTGTATATCTGCAAAAGGCGTATGATAGAGTTACAAGAATTTATTTAATATTCTTGAAAATGTTTTAATTTTTGAGTGCATGGAAGTAATTCGCTTCTTTTTCATTTTAATAATGTATTAGTGAAACATTATTAATTTTTTATTAATTTAATATATTTGAATTGAAGTGATGAACCTGCAAACGATCGCCTTCTCTTAAAGATAATTCTCAAATTGACAGCCCTGATCTTCTCTCTGAAGTAAATGTCTCAGTGTCCCGACGACAACGTGTTCAAAACATTATATACTGCCACGTGCACTCATTACTGCCAATAAGTACAGTGGGTTTGTAGATATTTAGCTGGACTGTATATAGACTGTTCGTTTCAGCTTGACTACTTTCAGGTGAAACACGCAGTCGGATCTGAGACAGTGATAGTTTTTATATTAACATCTTCTAATATTCTACCGTGTGATGTATTTGATTATAGGTTTTTTGAATTTTTCTTTTTCGCTTCATATGTGTAATGTTTTTTCATTAATTTTATGTGTGTACTATTTTTTAATCCCTTTTTATTACATAATTCATACACGGAATATGTGTCGCATCAATATTCTTACTATTTTCAAACTAAGCTAAATCCTTGCGCTACGCAAATAGGACTAACTCGCTGATGCGTTCATGTTGAATGGACTCGAGCCACCGACCGACCGACCATCAGATCATTGCAGAATGATACAAATTAACAAATAATGTAAAAATAATATTGTTTAAAATCAAAAAATAATGTTTTATAAATCCTATGATTTTAAATTAATAAATTAAATATAATTGTTCTCTGGCAATCGCTTCGAGCTGCGAAGTTAAGCAGTTGGTTGACGATGCCAACCGTATCGATAGCGGTTCAATCAAGAGGTAGGACTCGGGCTTATCGGCGATCCGCTCGGGGGCGGAGCGGGGAGGCGGGGAGGCGGGACAAAGCTCGCCGCCATTGATATGGAGTGATGATCAATCATCGAGATTGGCTAGTGATTGACGTCACGGTGCGCCGCCAGCCGCCAGCCGCCAGCCGACGCGCAGGAGACCGCATTCAATCGGACCGAAAGATTCTCCAGCCTATATTTATATTTATTAATGAGATAGGTACGAGATGACAACAAAAATTATATACATTTAAGGGTATGATTTCCTCAAAAATTATGCTGCATGTAGTGCTCACATTGCTAGTTTTGGAAAACAAACGTAAACGTACGCATACAACAAACGTATGAAAAAATATTTAAGTAGAGACGTGTAGAGATTATTTTAAAGTAAATATGCATATAGATTATTTAATATGTATAATTATTATTTTGTTGAAGTGACGCGAAGAGTAATTAATGTACGTGAAATATATCAACACATTAAATAATCTTTACGTGTATTTCAAAATAATCAGTACATCTCAATACTTTCATACGATTTCGGTATTTTTTTGCTGTTTTATGACACTGGCGATGTGCGCGCTATACGTAGAACTTTTTAACGAACACCTTAACGCCAGAAGGTTTAACTATGTGCATGAAGAATGCGAGTCAACAGCAATACGAGAGGAGTAAGTAGCAGAAATGTGACCGAAGGACAACGTTTACAGTATTGCCAGGTGAAGTATCAAATACAGAAGACTACTTGAAGCGTGCTACATAAGACTGACAATTGCAGAAAAAAGAATTATATTCAATATTTAGAATTCTCAAATCATCGGCAAATTTTATAGTTTTAAAATTTTTGACGCTTGCTTACAACAAACGCTTACAATTAACTGAAATTACTGTATCAAAAATATAACAACTCATCTAGGCTTGAGAAAATCATGTAGTCAACATGTTAGATTTTTTCATATTTAATTTAGCAACGCCAGGACACGCTTATCTTCTTCACAAAAGCCGCATATGTTTGATAACGAATTCATACAGCGAATTTTTTCATATTCATCAAAAATTCAGTTTGTTTTGAGACATTCATTATTTTGTAAATATGTCAATATTTTAGTAAGTTGGTTCGTAGCAATTTTAAGTGTGTAATTGGATTCGTCTTCGAATTTCCCATCCACTATCACCAGTGCTCATGATGAGTTCCATTATAATTGCCTTTAGAACCAAGATGTGTGTGTATGGCTTTATGGTGATATATTAGCACGATCCGAAACCGGTATTTTGGTTTTAGACCGTTAAATTTTTAACGTCTAAATTGCCAAACTATTTGTTCAATAAATTAGGGTTATAAAAATCATTTACTTTCCAACATTACCAATGGTTTATTTCTACTCGCAACAAGAATTTTACGAAGATTTAAATTTAAAAAAAATACGCCATTATGAATGTAGCTGGATAATACATTTTCTCTAGAGAATTCTAAACGAGCGTAAAAATATAGATTAAAATATCATTTTAGATTAATATTGCCGATTAGTTATGGAATACGCATCACTCACGTGTTATGGAGACAGGTCCGATAAAATTATATTTCGGGGCTTGTGCGCATATTTCTCGGGCTCTTTGGCAAATCCGAACGATTCCAGCAAAGCTGTAGGATTCTGCCTGTCAAGATAAAGTACCTTCACAAACAGATATGCTTCTGATTAGATGAAATATTTAAAGATTTTTGTTTTCCTATACCTATTGCATTGCAACGTGAATCATTGTTAATTTAAAATATAATGTATTAAAATAGAATGTAATCAAATACTGATCCCGTTTCCCACAAATTTCAATCACAAGCACATTTTCTATCAGAAATACTTAAACAGAAATTTTTATAATAATAATAATGATGAAAACTCTTAATTTAATTATCGTATTGATAATTTCGTATTACTGTTCAAATTTTAATTATTGTTCAAATTCTAGCACATAAAATCAGCAAACTCATATGACAATTTAACATAGTTTTTCAGGGAAATCGCAAGATGACAGCGCACTTTTTTCCAGTAAGACCTTATAAGATTAAAAACTTTAATTATTGTTATGTTGATCTATTGTTTACTCTGGCAATATTTTTTGTATACCTACTTTATTAGTGCACAAATTCTATCCATTGTAGGAATCAATTGGTAAATTATAATGATTTTATCAAATTAATTATGCCCACATAGAAAAGAATAAGAGTTTGTTATACTTGCGAGTATAGAAAATATATTCAATCCATTGACACCTTAAACATCCACCTTCGTTGTATACTTTCCGAGATACAAGAGTTTAAAGTCTCATTTATATAAATAATTGTGACAGATTTTTCAATGTGCACCCTAATTTTCAAAAACGTGTTCACGCCAAAAAATTCTATGTGAGCATGAATCAAATTAAGATTTATGCGTGTGGTGAATATTTGTCAGGTTTTTTGATGCCCACATTTTTAATATTAATAAGATAAATACACACGAAATATAGTGATTTCACATATACCACACAAAAAGATGTAAGTACATAATTATCTGCATATTTGCGGTTATAGGCAGTTTATTTCAGTACTAAAATAGTACGCATGTATGCGCGTCGTGTGATTTACGTGTCGTAATTTTTGACAATACATTATTTTATAAGCGTGCAATTAATAACAGTGTCGGCAATGCTCGCTCTGCACATTTATGAAAACACTAAATCAAACAGACATCATATATCAAGGTGTAATCAGTAATCCGGCCATTTATTCTGTCCACGATAATTTAGTTGTATTTTATCGCGCCGTGCGAGCCATAAAATTGCTCGACACTTTATATCTAAAAAGTAGTTTAGGATGGGTGGAATTTGAATGTTCATTATAAATCCATTTGTGATAGAGTTAAGATTAAACAAGACTAAGAAGTATTAATTGTGTGAAATAAACGAATGAAGAGAATTTAGAAATAAATAAGTACCTATGTAAACACGTTCGAAGGTTGTGTAATTTGGGTTCATTGCACTTATGTAAACATCTAAGACTATACGATGTCCTATAAGCCCGCATGAGAAGATGTAAATATTTTCAGAAGGTATATATCATCACAAATGTTCATTGATTGAAAATTTTCTTCCTAAAATTTAATTTGGGTTACTTTATACGTAATATTCGAATAACGATGTCTGAACTACATATGTTAGTTGTGTTAATACGATTGATGGATCAGCGGGCACGTATGGATACCCCGTACTTTTGAACTTAATTTGATTTGTAGCACTGAAATGAAGCTCACTCATTGAGAGTTGATTTGTAATTGTTCGGAGGGCTTTTTTTGCTTATATTTTTCTTTTTACTACATTTAGTTTCCCGATTTTCTGCAATTTAGTGATTATTGAAATCCACTATTTTTCCAGATTTTTTGTGTACCTACTTATTGTTTTCTTCTGTGTACTTTATACTTTTGTTTTATTATGTTATACCAGCTGTAAGCTTTTGTAACTTATGTTATATATTTGTATAACGTAAGTTACATAAGTCATACAAGCGTCATTTGACGGTACTTTTTATGCCGGTTCCTAAAGAATAATAAATATACTCATTTATAGCCGACACACATGAAATAGTAATAACGACTTTTATCAAAATATTTTAACATTTTTTTTATATTTTCCCTATGATATGGTTTATGGTACTATTTTAAACACTGGCGATTGTGCGTAAAACTAAACGCGATACTGTCCTTTTGTGACAATATCACTCTAGCGACAGCATAATTAAGTAATTAATAAATATAATTAATTAAAAAATATAAATAAAATAGACATCAAAATAAAATCATAAATAAAATGAGAAAAATATAATTCCTCCTGGGTGAGAGCTAGATATCCTAGCCACAACACCGTATCGGAGATGCCACCGGTAATTAAAGTCAGCCACCGGTAATTAAAGAAAAAATACTTTCGAAAATATACTGCGCGCACTTTATTCTTTTTCATGGGTACAAATGGGTCTTTGCTAAGTCCGATCTAAATGTACCGTATTTTTGACAGGTCACGCACATGCTGTGGTGGTAACATCGCTATCATTGCCGCCTGCGGGTTTGCTGCCCCGGGTTTCAAGCCCCATCTCCGGCGGTTTAATTTCATTTTTTTCTGACACGAAGTCATAACACATTTTACTGTTCGCGTAGCGTATTGGTTTCTTGATTATATTAATTTATTTGTCAGTACTTTAGTTTCCGCTTTCAGAAATAAATATACAAAACTAAATTTTTGGTTTAACTTAATAGACCGAAAGTTGTCCAATAATTTAACCTATTTGACTCTAAAATGAAGAAGTAAAATCGGGTATGTAAATGAAGAAGAAAGTTTGTGCAATTAATTAACTCAAAGATAATTACATTCTAATTAGGTCTGTACATTATTATATGAGATATTAATTTATAAGACAAAAAATGGTGCACAAACTTTTTATTTTTTTGTAAAAAATTCACTGCTCAGAGAAGTTAATAAAAATTTAATGGAACGTTGTTAAGACCCTCGCCTAGTGATCCAGCTCGGTGGTTCGAGCCTCATTTCAGGAGACCACCAGGTTTGTCCTACTTCCGAAGAACAGCGTGCAGATTGGTTTGAAAATAATTAGAATATAAATGCAACACATAATAAGTGTTCGCATCTTTATTTCTTAGAAAAAATTAACATGTTTCATTAGAAATGGTAGTGTGCATTAAGTTGTTGATTAAATTTAATATAAGTTATTATAGAAGTATGTTTTTGTCAGTGTAAACCCTTTGCCTTGTACATCACCCTTGTACATCACCGCTTTCTCCTTGCCCATTAAAATTAATACCTTAATATTAATATATTCAAATAACGTTATTCATTTCTAAAAAAATAGATAACTGGTATATAAAATAAAATGTTAGAAGGCTGAAACTGCTATTAAAAAAAAATATTTTTTTTTTAGTATAGTAAGTTTTAAGCGGCGTTAAATTATAGGTATTACAATAATAACTAACATAAATACGAAAATGGAATACGCTATCATCCCTTTACTGAATTGGTATATACTTAAGGAGATTGTTCATATAAACAGGGTTGGTCACTGATCCCTGTGTGATGCCTGCATTTACGTTGTGTAGGAAAGAATCGACTATGACCGGTTATAATAACTGGTACAATAAATTCTTAGTATATCGATTATTATCAGCAATAAACATCATCCAAAATCCATAAGACATTATGTCCTCGTTTTGCGAAACAGTTTGTGTTTCTTGAAGATATTCGTAATAACGATTTTGATGAAATCTCCATTTGCGGTTTATGTGACAATATTTTTTTATGCCAATCTATTTTCCCCAATCTTATCTGTTTACCCCAATTATATGCTGGGATTTGTGTAAAGTATGCGGATTATTATTTTAACATTAACATTATCCATTATTTTCAAACATTTTTCTGTTTTTTATTTAATATTTTTATTTTTTTATATTTATTTAAATCATATTCAATATGTATTTATGAATCTTACATGATCAAAGATTCATGTCTTCCATAGAAATAAAGAAGGTTTATATTTCTCTTACTATTGCCCAAAAATAAAATTGATTTAATATTTATAGTATTTGTTATTAAAATTCATATTTATATTTTTGGATGGCTTTAACCATCCAGTTCTTCGCTCAAAGCTAAAGAAACTTTAAAGAAGTACCGAAGTAAACCTGAATATAATATTTATTATAAACTGTACTTACTAATCAACAAATAGACAATAAACTCTATTCATTGATGGTCTTTCATAATATAAAAATCTTCTATTTAAAACATTATTCTGTATTTGTTTGATTTTTTTCATATTTAATGTAGAATTTTCTATATTGAGACATTATTTCAGTAATTTTTTTTTTTAATTAATCACCTTTAGAAAACCATATATGCTAAAAACATAACACAAAAATGAATTAATGTGGCAGGCTTAGGCAGAGACGATAGAATGCCATTTTTCATTTTGCTTCTGCTACATTCGTACATTTCTCATGTGGTTCTAAGGTCGTTGGGCTTTTATTGATCATAACGCGCAACAATATGCATAATAAAATACACATTTCTTCTACTCTCTAAACTATTGTAGCAAAGCATACCCCGGAGAAACTCGATAGGGTAGAGTCAAAGATAATGTCTACACTCTTTCGATTAAACTAAATAATTAAAGATAAACTTTCAAGAATATTTAACGATATATTTTACATTTATGCGTATAAATGTAAAAACTCCACAATCCGTATAGGCTCCATATTATCGAAACGCCACATTTAAAATCATCCAATCAAGAATATTAAATTACTTATAAACCATTTTAAATAATTTTGTTAATAAGTTAATTTAACACAACCCATAAATATACAGGCAATTTATAAAATACCATCATTACCTTAACGAACACTCTCTGAAAGTGACGACCCACATCAAATTTTACCATTTACGTCCAAAAACGAAAACTAATATTTATTTCTGCAAAATTTTTAAATTTAATTAATTGTATTCACTTAATAGTAGCCGTCAAGGACAAATTTTGAAAAACATTAGATGCTATAAATGGTATCAAATACAAAGTTATAGAGATTTGTTTTTTTTTCGTTTCTCCCATAAGATTGTTTCAATACTATGGTTTGTATTTGCTGATTGATGATGATGTGATTTTCCACATTAAGCATTTATTTCAAAATTATTTGCGTTATACAATTTTCAATAGAATTTTAGTTGCTAAATACAAAATAATTTTTTAATTCAAATATTAATTTATTTTTCCATCTTAAGCAAAGGTTCAAATAGTAGTTTAGAGATTATTTGTTAAGCGACTTCTAAGGCTGCAGAGAAAATATATTATAACTTAAAATATACATATTTTTAGTGCAAAATGGATTGGCAATGTTTATTAGATAGGTATAGATATATGAAAAGAAATTAATATTGCATAGAGATAGGTAGGTACCTATACATTTATACAAGGGTATTCGAGGAATAGGGACAAATGATTTCACTTAATATTAGTGATAGGTACTTGAATTATTGTCGGAACAAATACAATGAAGGAAGTGTAGCTAATTTGTTAAAATAATAATGTAGTCGTAATTACCTTAATAATATAACATGCATGATTTCAGCTGTCCGCGAACACAAAGGGCGCACGGTAGGGATGATTTTTTATTCGTTTCCAGGGCTTATTTCATAAAAACCTTTTGTATGGTAATCATTGTGAGGGCTGTGAGGGAAATCGCTTCAGTGAATGGGATTTTTCCAGGTGGATTAAGGTTGGATTACGGATGAAAAATGGAAAACGCCATGATATTATGATGCTGGGACAGAGGCGTAGCTGGATCATTGATCTTCAAAAAATGTAGGTACTTAGTGTATTACAGATTAAAAATATTATTTCTCGCATTCTTTTGGTTTATTGTTATTTGGTATTAAACACGCTTTTTAAATAATTTATACTGATTCTTTAATTTTAGATTATTTAGTACGTTGTTTCATACAAAATAAATTGAAATGGTCTCTTTAACACTCTCTTGAAGTATTACGAGGTTAAGAAGGTATGTACACGGCCTAAATACCTACACTCTACACCACTGTTTTTTTTTTTTTAATTATTGTGGTTGCGGTCTATTTTTTTTTACCTCGCTTGATATGTATATATGATAGGTTTCATTATACCGTCATTAAATATTTAACATAATTATAACATTGATGTATACATTCTTCATTATATACATCTATGTCATAAACGATAGTGGGAGGCCGCTTCATCTAATTAATGGCTGATGGTCCGCGCTATTAGAGTTGGTAAGATTATTTTATTTTGTCTTACTTATTATTTCCTTTATGTAGGTACAAGACGAATCTAGGTGACAAGTCCTTATGACTTATCATTTCTGATAAAATATTGATATTTATGCCATGCCTGCAGCATTTATATTATGTTTCTGTCGGTTACAAAAGGGTCTACACCACTGTTGTAGTCCTTTGTACAGAACAGGCAAACAGCTAGGTATGACTGTGGATTTGTGAAGTTGTGCCACGAAGATTATTTTAATTTGTTTTATGAAGGACCTGAATAGAATTTCATTTATATTTGAAATATATAAAGATAATTGGAATTACTTCAACAATAATATTGGTACCTATTATATCAAATATACTTATTGTAGACGGATTTTTTTTTACTCCCAACGATATATTTATAAAGATTATACTTTCCAAATTTTTTGACGAATTTATAATAATTGCTTAAATGTATCCTAACTATGGGAATATTATATATTTTTGTCACAGTACGAAACGTACTGACGGTTGAGAGTTGTACGTACATATAAATATAAAATTTATCCAGTAAAAGTCCCACATTAAAAGCGATATAATGCCTCTTATAACATTCACACGATTCATACATGGACGATTTTTTTCGAATCGTACAGGTAAATCAAACAAATGTTTTCTGAATATAGCTCGACTACGCCTGGCTGGACACTGGACATGTCCAAAAATACTTTCTCCGTTATAAGTACCCACATCTGGCACTGCATCAGAATCCTCAAGGGACTCGACCACGATGAAGAACTCGATGAAGATGGGGTGATAATATTGAAAGAGACACGAAAAAATTTTGCATTCACTACTGTAGGATAGCATGTGAGGAAAGACGGTTGATTGTGATTAAAATGTGTTTTAAAGAGTTTTTTGTCAGGACGTAGATAAAGTGGTAATTATCGAAACCGCGTAATATTTTATTTATATATAAATATATATATTCATTTGACTTTTAACAAATTCATTAAATAAAAAATAAATTATAATTAAATTAAAAAAATACCTGGTTTACACTGGTATATGAACCAGGATTGGAGAAGTTATGGATTCGTATCTCGGTATTTAACCTATCCTTATTTGTAGATCCTTCTTGTTTCAAATCTCTCATTTCATTTTCTTAAAAGAAAATATTACTTTGTACATATTTTTATTTAATTCGTATAATTTATTTATATTGATTAAACGTGTTTATTAAAAAATATTATTTATTAATCAAATTTTAAAATAATGTAAATAACAGCGGTGAAAAGTTAAAAATTAAATTTAATATATCTTTTGAATCATTGCAACGATTGGTATACACAAATATATATTTTTTTATCTTAAATAAGTGGGGTAATACTGGAGGAACCAAAGAAAAAAAAAATGAATGGATATGGCTGGAGTGATTAGGGAGAAATGTCAATTTGGTCAAATGTCAAAATGCCGATAGTCGCCGCTGCGCAGTCATAAGTCAGCAATTGGCTGACCGCTGCGCGGCCGGTAGTGTCTGGAATTGCCTTTTGATTTATGGCTTCTAAAACACGCAAACGTGCTTTCAAAATCAATCGTTAATATTACTTTTCTTTTCTTTTCCAGATAATCGTATTCAAATAGATACATCGCCCCGTATTTTCGTCATATGCAAAACGATATTTTTGCTTCAAATCCCATCATTTCAAGTTTTCCTCTTTCTGGATTCACTCTTCGCCTAACATTTATTATCTCACGTTCCTCTTCGGTCGTATATAACATTCTCTATAGAATGGCAGAGAGTACACGGTACCGTGACTTTTACATAAACGTAAATTTGAAAAAAATCGAGATAAAATATATACATCGTAATATATTTAAAATGTATTATTTATATATTTTATTACAATATATTATAAAAAATATATTTTTTTTAATGGAAATAGAAGTTTTTAAACATCTCAGATATTGACATACCTATGAATATTCCGTTACATAAAAATTTAATTTTGATTCATTTTCCGAGATGTGCGTGTGTACTCGTGTACTTAGGAGGTTATTTACACTTGGCCGTGAGTCTACTATTCTTTCATAATATAAAATTTTGATTTAATCTGGAATATAACTTTTTATTACGCTACTTTTATTATTATGTATTCATAAACATATGAGTTTCACTAAAACATTTTTTTTTTCAAAAGTACAAATCAAACTACAAAAAAGTACAAAAAAAGGACACTGGCCTCGTGATCCAAAGGTCGCGGGTTCGAACCTCACTCCAGACTAGCGAGTTAGTCCTATTTTCATAGCACAAGCGTTTAGCTTAGTTTGAAAATAGTAAGAATATTAATGTGACACGTATTCCGTGTTCACATCTCTGTTTAAAAAAAAAAAAAAAAAAACTGAGCAGGCATATTCATGTCACTCTATATTCTAAATTCTTTTCCAAAGTCCATAATGAGTTTTAAATACACGAAAAGTGATATCCTACGTAGTTTTACAATTTGTACAAGATAGTGTTATTCTGTTTCCGATCAAACACTTCAAGTATAAAGTATTGTCACATATTTACTTTGTTGAAGAGTGTACAAGTTTATGACTAATTATCTGTGAACTTCACCCAAACATTTTACAAAACAGCTAATATAAAAACATTTTAAAAAATAAATAATAATAATAGTGAATTCCTGTAACAAATGTGGGAAGAAGGTGACTGATTACCAGATCATTATGTGCACAAAATGTGAAAAACTCTTTGACATATTTTGTGCAGATACCTATAAGTGACAACACATTCAAAAAGATGGCTAGTAGTACTAAAAATTCCTGGAAGTGTCTAGATTGTAAAAATAACATAAATATCACGCACGAGACTAATCTGGAGGAAATTAAAGTGACGTTGATAAAGAAATACCAAATCCAAGAAGAAAAGCAAGCACAGCTCACAGAGCAAAACAAAAGAATTCTAAAATTCTTTTGTTTTGCTCTGTGTACTTCACAAAAGTACTTATAAGCATGTCGTCGTACTTTTGTGAGATAATTCCAGAATTCTCCAGAAGTCCAGAAGTCTAGAAAAGAAACTGGACAGCAAATATAAAGATTATGAAAACCTACAAAGAAAAAACTTAGACCTTGAAAAAAAAATTCATATCTAGAGTACAAGTAAAAGAGATTGAACAAAAAATAATGCGACGTGAAGCTGAAATAAATGGTGTTCCTGAGACACGAGAAGAAGACCTTCCGAAAGTATTACAGCACCTAGCCACTGCATTTAAGATCAACAAGGACCAATGTGGGATAGAAGATATTGAGGAAATATCTCGTGCATCAATAAAACCCATTCACGATAAACCGAGAGCCCATTATACTTAAATTTAAACAGATACAAAAGCGCCAAAATTTTCTTAATGCTGTAAATTCATTTAACAAAAAAATCAAGATAAAACTAATAAATTAAACACCAGTATGGCTGGTTTTGCAGAACCGTTCTCTCCAGTTTATGTTTCCGAACATCAGTCTGCATATAATAAAAGACTATTATACTTGGCAAAACGCACAGCATTTGAAAAACAGTATGCTTACGTGTGGCTGAAGGAAAGGCGAGTTTTTATCCGAAAGGACCCAAATGCCCGAGCAACAATAGTTAAATCGGAAGAGATGCTGCAGAACCTGAAATAGGATATTCCTGGCAATACAAAAAAAAATTCGCAAATTTAACAATTATTCACGGCGACAATCTAAATTATCTACAGGAGCTCGATTATATGTATGTAACGGTCAGGAAAGCCTCATCGATGATTTGTCACAACTAAATATGCCTTAGATTGGCCAAACTGCACCTTAAGATACTGCACCAAAATATTAGGAGTATAACACACAATATTGATGATTTTTTGGCGTTTGTCGACGTGCAGACATAGTCTATGACATTCTCATTTTAAGTGAGTGCTGGATTCGCGAATCATATGTAGCTAAACAATTACCCACCTATGATGAATATCACACGAAATATAGCTTCAACCAGAATTTTGGATAAGTGGTGTATATAAAATAGGGACTAGACATTAAAATTGAGGAAATACAGATGGATTATACAAACTGTTTAAAAAATTTTATTGATAAAAATAGTGTATAATATCGATGTATAGATCTCCTTCCGTTCAAAATATTGAACTGTTCCTAGAACAGCTTCAAAATATCAAGGTATGTGAGGAGCCATAAAAATCTTATTTTTATAGGAGACATGAATATAAACACCATGTCTGAAAAACATCGCCAAGCATATGATTACTTACACTTTTAACGTATACCAATCCAGACATCAAACTTGAGGACTGTAGATCTTCACCAGAGGAAATAATTCAAATCATTAATTTACTCAAGATGACGTACACAACAGGTCAAGATCAAATTGGAACACTGCTACTCAAAAAGGTAAAAGATTACATTGCATTTCAACTAACGCATATATTTAACCTGAGCTTTAAGAGTGGCATTTTTCCACAACAATTAAAATCGTCAATTATCATTCCCATATTTAAGAACGGAGACAACAACAACATAAAAAAATATTGACCAATATCACTGCTAAATAATATATATAAAATAATTGAAAAAATAGTAAAATATCGTATCACTGAGCATTGGAAAAAAACTATCTTCAGTCAAAAAATCAGTATGGATTTCTTTCAGGATTAGGCACAGAAGATGCAATTTCAAATCTCACAAATATAATAATCGAATATGTTGATTCTGGTAAAAAATGCATAGCGGTATTTTTGGATATGGCTAAGGCCTTTGACACAATTTCACATAAAATCATAATACCAAGATTAAAAAATCTGGGTATTCAAGGTAACCTCTTAAATTGGCTTGAAAATCCGATAGAATGCAGCAGGTTAAAATTGGAAATGAGCTTAGCAAAGAAATGTATGTGAATTTTGGTGTTCCGCGAGGTAGCACCATGGGTCCACTACTGTTTATTATGTGTATTAAAGATCTATGCAAAAGTCGAGTAAACGGTAATATCATAACCTTTGCTGATGATACTGCCCTGATTTTTAATGGTGATACTTGGTTAGAAGTACACAAGAAGTAGAAAAGGGATTAAATCAAATAAAAACTTGGCTAGATAAAAACTTATTAACCCTTAACACTGACAAAACCAAATATTTAAGATTTAGTGCAACTTCAGCCGGATAACCGAGGCAAATGTACCACATTACTATAAAAGTCCATGAATCCAAAGTTACTACTCAGCTACAAACATGTGAGATAGAAAATTCATCTCACATAAAATATTTGGGTGTTATTGTGGATCAATTCCTTGGGTGGAATAAACACACTGAACTTATAGCAAACAAAATCAGGAAGCTAATGCATATTTTTATTTCTGTACGTAGAATATTTAACATACATCTCTTGAAACAAATATACTATGCGCTTTGTAACTCTATCTTAGGATACGGAATAGTAGGTTGGGGTGGTACTTATAAAGCTAGTCTAAACCAGTGGATAAAGCACAAAAAGCCCTACTGAGAGTTATAATGAAAAAACCATTTCGATATCCGAGTGAATGTCTCTATATGGAATTTAGAGTTTTGGATACTAGACAAATTTATATTCACAAAGTGATTTTACATGTTCATAAAAATATAAGTATCTATGTCCAATTAAACCACCAATACCAAACTAGAAATTCTACAAAAGGATGGCTTAGAAATGACAAAAAGCATTTGAAGTTAGGACAAACGCATTATGCATACCTAGGCCCAAAAATATAAAATTTGATACCTGATAACTTTAAAAAAATGAGACCACATGCTCTAAAAAATCAACTAAATGGGTGGCTCATTGAAATTGGACGAGAACTATCTGAGAAAACCCTAAAATGAATTCCTTTGTAATGCTGTGTAATTTTCTCTCAATGTTTTTTGCTTATTTAAAAAATTTATTTTGTATTTTGTAATTTATATTTTATTTCGATTTTTCTTTTTGCTTTACCATACTTTACCGATAATTCTGTATTTCTGTTCCTAATTATTTTATCAAATTTGAATTTATTATATATTGGTTCGTTTAAAAAATTGTTGTAATGTGTGCCTACTAATAATTATTTTATCAAATTTAAATTTATTATATATTTGTTCATTATATATATTGTATATTGTAATGTATATATACTAAATTATATTCTTCTCTTTTTGCTATGTAAATAGTCGACTGCCTTCAAACAGGTAATCCCTAGTTAGGCAGTCGAAGTGTAATACAATTAAAAAAACTAAGATATGAATAAAAAACTAATATTATTATTATTATTATTATTAAAAGAAAGTAGAGAGCAAACAAGTTAAAATATCGTCAAGTGTTTGACATATAGCGCTCATATGCTATATGTGGACAAATGAAATGGCCAGCATCAAAAAGTTAGTAGCGAGATTCACAGATTATTTTAAAATACATAAATTATTGAACGTGTATAAATATTATCTATACGTATTTTAAAACAATCTGTACATTTAGCTCCTTTACACGATTTCGCCATTTTATTATTGTTTCTCGATAATAGCGCAGTACTCGGATGCGCATTATATATATATAGCCATTTATAATGGGGAAATATACTTAACTTTAAGGCATTGGGAATTGTTTTTTAACACGTTTATTTATATTGCTGTTAGTAAAATATTGTAAGCTTGAGCCTAGACAAAAAAATAGGGAAATCAAAAAAAATTTTACCGTATTTTTTTTCCATATTTCTTTTCCACCATCTTACATTTCAAAACTGTCATTGAATGTAAACTAGCATTATTCAAAATGACTTATTTTTAGAACGGCTGTTCTTAGTGTAAAGTTGAATTAATGCATGTTTTTTCCATATAGGTATACAAAAATATAAAACTATAAAAAATGTTTTATTTTAACTTTTATACAAACTTAGTACCTACCTAATAAAATCTTTAAGAATAGATACTTCATAGCGTAAGGTTAATGGCGTTAACGATCAGTTTCAATGAATGATAGCCACAGATTCGACTGTTTTACCATTAACTGTTAAAATTTGAAAGAATTAGACAACAAAATTAGATATCGCTATCAAAAAAAGCAAAATAAAGTGTATTTTTACTCCCTTTATATTAACTCGTGGCGTCTGCTTGCTTGCCGTCAACAAAAACTTTGGATCGATTTTTGACCCCTTTTCCCGTGATCCAATCGAATCTTTTCCCTACCGAATACATCATCTAGACTTATTTCCGTTTTTAACACAAAATTGGCCTTTTCCCTACCTGATACAACATCTAGACTTAACATTAATTTTCTATGGTTTCTTGTTCTCTTTTCTATGATTATATGGGCATCTGTGGCGTGAAGTGTCAAAATGTATCATTTTTAAACTTGAAATAAGTGCTTTTAAACCAGCAAGAGGGAAAATTTGACTTCATTTATGTAATCGGGACTCTTTATTACACCAGGAACAATTTTTCTTTCATCAAAATTCAAGTTCGGTTGTATTCTTGACTTATTCCAGATATTCAAACAAAAGAGGTCATAAACATATCAGCGAAAGCATAAAAATAATCAGTTTTTTTGTTTTATATTTAATATCAATCTGTAATTTTTTTCTCTAAGTAATCACAACTTCTGTTATGTTTGTTTTTGTATTATATTGTTATATGTATGTCAAAATATCAAAATGAATAATGTATTTTGTTTTTTGTTTTCTAAATTACGAATATTTGAAAATTTATTATTAAATATTCTTGCTGAAGTTCTTGATTACTCGCAATTATTGAAATTTTTTTTAGAATTGGGCTAGTAGTTAAATTTAATTGATTGTTAATTAGATATTATATCATATTAATGATATTATATTATATTAATTAGATAAGATATTAGTAAAGCATGTAATAGTAAACACAATATTATTAATAATCAATTGAATTTAACTACTAGCCCAATTCTAAAATTTTTTCCAATAATTGAGGGTTATCAAAAACTTCAGCAATTATATTTAAAAATAAATTTTCAAATAACGAAAAACAAAAGACATTATTCATTTTGATATTTTGACACACATAGGTATAACACCCTGACGTTGGAAAGGTATTTCCGAAACATGTAGGTGAAATTTATCAAATAATATAAGTAGATTTATACAAATACTAAAATCAATATTTTCTAAATCTGAATACCTATATTTTTAAAAATCAATATTATCTACTCGTATATAATTTTTTTAATCTTATTTCATGTTATATAATTAAACAAAAAATAATTTCAATATTATTTTTATACATGTACCTATGTATCTAGATTAAAAATATATAATATGCAAATAGGAAAAACAACATAGGTAAATAAATCTATTCAAATTGAATAGAAAATCATTTTGACCATTGCAAATTCAATTATCTTGTTATACTGTCATTTTTTTGAATATGATAAGATCAAAAGCGTTTAATTCTGGCGTTGGAAAATTCATTTCAATGACAACTTGTTTAAGAGTAAAAGAGAGAGCACGCTTTTTTCTCACTCCGCCCTACAAGTGGCTTTTTCCAAGGTAGATTACTAGTGCGAAAGAGACGATGCGCTACATTAAAAAGGGAAAGCGTGAATGGGGCGGGTCCCAAGGTGGGACATCTACCAATCTGACATATGAAGATGATAATATTATTATGTAAATTTGATGGCAATATTTAGATTGATATAATGTATAATACTTATATAATTAAATATTTTAACATACGTTCACAGGTAAGAACCTCGATTAAGTTATTCATTATAAGTGCCTTTTGTGGGTAAGTAGGTAGGTAGGTACCTACATTATACCAATTCATAAATCTTACTAATTTAATTAACTTTTATGGCATTTTAATGTAAAAAAATCTATATTTTTTCAATCCTTATTTAGTTTAGATTACTTAAAATGAAGCTACCCAATATACATACATTTATAGCAATAATCAATTAAAATATATTTTTAAATCTTTAGATTAAACAAGAAAGTACCTATATAATTTGATATATATAATACGTAATTTAATTGATAAAAAATCAGATCGTTATTTACCTAAAAATAATATTTTATAATTAAAAATAATTTCTGTACATTCTGTACAAATGTTTTAAAATTTTTATTAGGTATTTTTGGACACATCTTTTAACATTTTGGAAGTTTATTACTTACCTATACATTTATATATTGTACAGCATATTTAAACTACAAGTTGTATTTACATATATTAAAGAAATAAGATTAATAAATAAGTCTTTAAAATTTGTATTTAACTAGGTTTATTGATACAAATTTTTTGAAACGATAATCTGTTTTAATTTAACATTTTAATTACTAAAAGTGCATTCCTGTGTCCTGCAGACAGACAATTTGCAACAATGCAACTATCGCATCGCAACTTGCAACGTTAGTTTTTCTTTCCGAAACGTACATCGTATTGAGAATCAAGACGTAAACCACTGGCGGTACTCGCAAGGGGCGGACACCGAACAAGCCCCGCCCTTACCAAATATCTTATCATGAAAAAACTAACTCCAGCCTGCAGCTAAGGTCGACATTACTACCGGAGTCCGAACCGAAATCGCCTTTAGCGACATGGAGGGGAACACCGAAGAGGACCTATTCTATGGAGTGCTATCAAAGTATCGCCACTTGCCCGCGTGCTTTCATCCAGTACTAAAGTCCTACCGCCGATAACGGGGCTCACTGCACCGCCGCGCGATCGCCGCGAGATTGCAAGTGTAAAACGCGCCTTAATTATTTTGAATTCGGAAAACAAACCTGTTTACCCGATTGCTTCGATAAGCTATTGGTTAATTTTTAAACATCCGAGTGCGATGGCGGGGATATCCAACACATGCATCCATTTGACAGCTGATTCAAGATGGAAGGATCACGATGCAATTTCGGAAAGATTTTAAAGTTCCGAAGCAATTTACGGACACTTAACAACACAATTAATTGTTTATAAACATTTTATATTAATAGTATACCTAATTAGCTGTCAGAAACATTATTATGTAAACAATAATAAACAGTGAAAAAACATTCCAAGTGCAAACAAAATATTCCATAAATGTAATGGTGATATTTATCTATTGACATAAGTGATTTTTGATTAAAGTCGACGTGACAGTAAGAGGTGACTCTTTAATGTGACGTACCTACTTGCCGGCTCAGAATGACGATGGAAGTGAGTTCTATGCCGCCCATGCCGCTGGACTTTTCTCTCGGGATGAAGGGCGGCAGGGAGCCCCCGAGGGCCTCCGCCCCCGCCCTGCTCTCCAGAGGCGGCTCAGCAGGCTCCAGCGCCTTCAGAGTAGTCACCCCGAAAGGAAACGGTATGTACCTACCTACCTGTCTACAAATATACCTCCAGCACAAATATCTATTTTCTTTATTGTTTTGTTTGTAATAGAAACGGTTTATATTTAATGCCTCGTCATTATACAATGAATTTTAACGTTTTTGTTCTTATTATTTTTATAAATATGTGATTAGGTATTAGATATTTTATTTCAATATAAAGACAATAACAAAATAATAAACACAAATTTCATCTGTTATACGCCTCGTTTGAATAGTCGAAAATAATCATCACATATGTTTATTACTTCCGGGTGATTTTTTATTTCGTTTATACAATTTATAACATGATTTATTATTGTTTTTACCACACACATTTTACATAAAACATAAAGATATATATCTTAACTTAAAATGTGAGTTTAATCTGAACACTTCCGGTATCCGACGGCAACCTAAATAATAGGTAGAAACCTTAAAAATCAGTGGCAGGCCCGCAGTGTCTGTTAGTACCTAAAGAGTTGGTTAGTTAATGCGCAGGTTAAATTCCCGTCGGGTTTAAAAACGATTATTTCTTGTGAATAAAAACCACGGATATGGACATTGTTATATTTTAAAATGACTCACACCTATAATTATCTCATAAAAAATTGTCGAAATATTTTTGGCTCACATTTTTAAATGTACCTAATTTCTTACCAAGCAAGTTGGTAGGTACCTAAATACTTACTAAAATTGTTTATTTATTTATTATTCTTCTTGAATTATTATATTGAAATAACGATTCCTCAATACACAATAAAAAACGTTAGAACTGAATAAATTGAAAATTTGTGTATAAACTTTGCTACATTATTCATTTTTTCTGTTTAATAAGAATTCCCGCACTGAATACATACATAATGTAACATCAATGTTCTCATATATTACATTTTCAAATTTTATTATAAAAAAATTATTCAAAATATTTAAAAAAAAAAAAAAAGGAATATTGATAAGACATGTATTCCGTATCTAGGCTAGGTATACCTATTCGTAAACGGTGCTACGAACATATATGATTGATCTGATCTCCTGAGAAGAATTTTAAAACTCCAACCACAGGCAACAGACTTAATACTAGAGAGCAACGAGCACGTCATAATCATTTTCAATAATAATTTATCGTATTTTTTTAATGAATATGTATATAATTAACTTTTTTATTTATTTAATTGAATGTGATAGAATAACGTAGATAGGTAAGTAGGTATTATTTAATGGCAATGTAAGTTCTTTGGTAGTGGGTACACACTCGCAGGTACGTGCAGTGAGAACAAGAAGCGCGAATTTGATTTAAACATATATTTGGGAAAAAAAAAATTAAATATTTATCGGGCAGAATGTTAAGAAATATTGAAATCTGAATAATATATTAATTATTGTGATATGAATATTACGAGATATATCTCTTATTTCGGTTTCTTTTCAAAATATATGCTTCGGAAAAAGTCATGCTTCTTGTTCTCAGTGCACGCCCCTTGTATACAGTTACCAATACAACAGTTTCTTTGTTCAAAGGTACTAAAAACTTCCTAGTCAGGCAAAAAGTCCACGAACTTCAATAATCAATTATCAGTATCTACCTATCTAACAACCTTATATAATAATGAATATGAATAGGTACCTGTTATTTATAATACTTTTGACTATCAATAATGGACTCTTAAAAAAGGAACCCATAAAAACCAAGTTTTTAATTCACTCCCTTTCTTTGTAAAATATAATAATAATTAAAGACGAATTAAAACATATAACATAACACTTAACTTACAGAAATTTAATATATTTCTAAAATGTTAGATATTTTGAGATGTCAAAATTTTGAGAGATTCAATTACCGTCAATATCGTACCTTATGAATTTCCAGCGTCAAATGATTTAGTCAGAATCAGATTTGAGTAATATAGAATTCTTCAGAACTAAGCAAAAATCTAAAAGAAATAAATTATTATTTGATTTTTTCCCAAAAAACCCAATTTTGCTGTCATCTGCGAACCAATTGTTTTGTAAATTTTCGAAATACGTAGTAATTTACCTATTATACCGACGGAGTAATTCAAATTTAGAAAATATTCGGCGACGTTATCGGGCCGCCGCGCCTTTGCTAATCAAACTTTTCTAACGATTCTAATTTGAAAAAACCAATAAAATTTCTAAAAATCCGAAATTAAATTATAATTATTAATTTTTTTAAACAAAAATTTGATAGATCTTCTTGATCGTCGCCACGAGTCTGCTTGCCAAGTTTCAGCTTGATTGGATCACGGGAAAAGGGTAAAAAATCGATTCAAAGTTTTTGTTGACGGCAAGCAAGCAGACGCCACGAGTTAATATAAAGGGAGTAAAAAGAAATAAATCTTATTATTATATTTTTATTTTTTAATAAATAGACCGTCAACAGGCATTTAATGATCCTAACAGATTTGTGAACAATAAAAATTAATTGATGGTCCTAAAGTGACATTTGAGTACAAAGTAAGAACATTTTGTGAACTTTTTGAAAATTAATAATTACAATAAACATTTTCAAAATGACACAAAACATTTCAATTGGTTTCACAGTAGGTAATCGTTATTTGAAATTTAGATCTGATGATAACGATGATAGATCTGATGATAACTCGAAGAGATAAAATCGGTAATAGACAGAATTCAATTTATTTCATCAATCAACGATACAATTAAATAAAAAATAACGGTTATTGTGGAACCGGTTAACATAACGGTTGCAACCCAGGCCCTCACGGGGCGTCAGGACAATATCATTTATCCGCACAACCTCAGAAACTACTAAATGCCTCGAGTATTTTTTGTTTGTTTCTTTAAGAAAAATCATTTGCTGGAATTATATAAAATTTTAAACCTTGTAAATTAGTGATGCAGCGAATACGAATACGAATATTCGTATTTGCCGAAATTTAGATATTTACCGAATATTCGTATTCGCCGAATATCATCACGAATATTAAAAACAAACTATTTATAACTGAAAGCAAATTACGGTTTGGTTGTGCACCGTGTATCCGAACACACCTACGCATTACGCACTCTAGTACTGGTATTTTCCCTAACATTAAATGAATAGATTTGTTGAGTTCTCAAGTTATCAATTGTTACTTGTTTCACAGCGTAACATGTTCTTTCATCTAGTTTCGTTGAGTTATTAATAAGGTTAGGTGCTCATTTCATGTAGTTTTTGTTTTGTAATACGTATTGTTCGTTCCATTTTATTTCCATTGTGTAAAAGTGTTAACTCATATAATTTAATTACAAATTAAATCTAATAACAGGGCAAAAAACTGGCCCAGCAGTATTTTTCATTAAAGCCGTCTACTGTCACCTCAGAAAGATTATTTTCGACAGCTGGGAATTTACAAATAGATAAAAGAAATCGCCTAACGCCTGAGAAGTTACAAATGTTGTGCTTTTTGAACAAAAATTTGTCGTCGGTAAATTTTAATTATTAAATCTCTTAGTAAAAAAAGAACAGCGGTGTATTGTTTATTACCTTGTTGAATTATTCGTATTCGTATTCGCCGAATAGTATTTGTTTGATATTCGTATTCGAATTCGTGAAAGTAGTATTCGTTGCATCACTATTGTAAATTTTAGTTTTAAGTTAGCAAAATAATTAATTAAAATGTTTTAAGCTGCGTACGCCGAATACAATAATTTTCAAATGAAGCTGCTGAGCTCTTGTGCCATGTATACTTAATAGCACGAACTTGGTTGAATCCTGTAGTGGAGATGGAACCCCTGACTACTTAGTCACTAGGTGTACGTCTTACTACTATTCTTCGTCTTACTAAACAAATTTGTTTTATTATAATATTAAAATAAATAATTAAACTCCACGGTGTGTGGTGTCTTCGTGAGATTTTGTAGATTTACACGAGATGCAGCGTTATTTCTCTAATAGATATGGATCCAAATTTTTATTAATTTCTGATATACTAGATTAACCAAATATTCTTGGTTGGTTGGTAAATAGTTGACAAAAAAAATCAATCCATAACTACATTAAGGAAATATTGAATGAGGGTAGATAAATATTTTTATATAATGAATTGATTTATTTAATGCCCATACATCCATATTCCTAAAATATAAATAAAAGACAGTTATACATGACAAATTTCCTAAAATTATAAATAATTTGCATTGTAGTTAAGTACTAACTAACGTACAAATATACGAAGTTATTTGTATGATTTGTGGTCGCCTTTGAAGTCTTGTACCACCGGAGCATTATATAACTGTCTGGATTTTATTCTTCCATCATTATTCGGGCTGTGTACTGTTTTATGGGGAGCGCCGCATTAGGGTGCCGACGCAACGGTACATTGATATGAGGGCCCTAAATTGACACTATCCAGAGATTACAATATTGTTAAGCCAGGCCCGAAGCCACGTGGAGCCTGAAAACACTGATTCCTGCGCAAGTTGTTACATTATATTCGCTCAGGTACTCTGCGTTAACTTAAGTTCTCTAATTTCTAATTTCTTAAATATTTAATTTCATTTTTTTTTCAAAATATACCTTCCATTCTTACCTGTTTGCCTGCTGCAGACATTTCTCCCCCCCACACAGCGGTTATATCGACTATCGGCTATCGTCGGCCCATCTCTTTTGTGGTCTTCCAGCACCTCTTTTATTCCCCCAAGGTTTCCACTTCAGAACTCTGGGAGTCCAACTTGTGGCATTCTGCCTTACAAAATGCCCTGCCCATTGCCAATTTAGCTTCTCTACACAATCCATGATATCCAATACTCTAGTTCTGCGCCTAGTTTCATCATTTATTTTTCTCTTATCTCTTAAGGTGGATCTTGCCATGGATCGTGCTTTTCTACACTTTCTTTGTAAGGGTCATGTCTCTACTCCATACGTCATCACTGGCAATATGCGCGATTCTAAGACTTTTCTTCGAAGGGATCTCTATGTTTTCGAAAATATGTTTGAGTTTATTATTATTTACATGTTTATTTTGTATGAAACATTATTTATTTATTTTAAAAAAATCCTTGTTTACAAATAAAGGTACTTAATACTAATATAACAATAAAACGTAAGATAAATTACACATTTTTTATTTTGTTAAATTTGTGGATTATGCCACTCTACTAGGCTACGCCTGTCCCAGAGTGGCGTTATAGAACACAATTATAATATTTTTTCGAATTCGTCAGTTATATTTATTTTCATAAGGTAGTAATTATGTATCTACAAAGTATCAAGTGGAATGTTAGTGAAAGTTGATTATTATAGTTAAGTACATTAATATTGTAATTTGTATACTAAGGTATAAGTAAAGCCGACCAGGTCTTGCGCACTCGACCTGGTTACCATGAAATAAACTCTTTATACAAGTATCTCCGCGAGAAAAGAAACCACTGTTTCCTTTCACACGGAGGTTTCCGAAGAGTGTTTTATAAACAATTATTAAATGAATTTCTACAAAGTAAACGCCAGCACATTAAATAATTTGGCAAACTTTTGCATTATTTTCAATTCAGTCGATTCAGCTTTCAACTCAAAAGTCAATTAATATTTCAAATTAAAGAAACCCTAGTTTCGATAAACTATGGCTTAACATTGGATTAAAAAGAATTATAATTAATTTTGAACATTCTTTTATATATTTTTTTACAGCAGGCGTTGTATTTTTTTTTGGTATTTTTTTCGACAGAACACAAAAAAGGTTCCCAAGCCCTGAAGCACCCCTCTAACCAACCCTTTCTGTGGTCCGACAGAGAGATATTGGATACATTGAAAATAGAAAAAAATGAGACTGCATAATTACCGCTGCATATTTAACGAAAGCAAACCATCAATTTTTTCCTCACCCCAGGAAGTGATCATCTCTTCTTCTTCAACCCTTCCAATAATCATTTATTCTCCATCGCTCCAACATCTCTGATGGGCCCCGTGTGCTCTTGTCTTTTTTCCTTTTCAAAAAAACAGTTCAATCTACACCAATTGAAAAAAATCAAAATACTGTATTTCGATGATTCTGGGGGTTGTGCTCGATAAAAATTGATACCAAACTGAATTTCAAAACTAAACATAATAATGATTTTATCAATAAAATAGCAGAAAAACCATCGAATATAAAATATTATTATCAATTAAACAATCAAAAATATGAATTAGTAAAATCTACACAGCGTAAAACAAATACGGCATTTTATATATAAAGTAACAAATTATCAACAAAACCTCGTTTTTTCATGTATATCTATTACTTACCGAAATGTTCTTTTTTATAAAATTAAATATTAAAAATTTGAAAATGACTACAAATTCTTTTTTATTTAGGCAATCCCTACGTAGAGTTTCCTCAAATATTGTTTATTTAATCTGATGAGGCTTTTATTAACTTTTGTAAAATAAACGGAAGTCTATCGTCTCAACGGAAATAAAAATGTGGATTCTTAAGGTGAGTGTCTACGATCTCTATGCACGCGAGAGTATATACAGGTAACTCGTAGACTAATGTCGATTAGTTGGACAAATGGTGGTCGTCGAACGTCTGAAACTTGACGTGCACGCGTTGAACTACAAGTGTCATGGCTCAGAAAAAAAGAAAGAATCTCATAGAAGCACAATTTTTACCTCAAGAGACTGTCTCAAGATGAAAATCTCAACAAACCCATAAAAAGATGTAGGCCTGTGTATCTCTTTATGGACATTCACGTTTATAATTGGCAATATCTGAAAATGTACCTACTACATTAATTGCTCTTGATACAGAATAATTTTTAAGTGGGTATTTTTTCGGTATTTAATTTAAATAAATTACCTACAAAACATTCATCAATGTATGTGATCTTCTGTTATAACAATAGGGTATGACTAGTTGTTTTGTGATACCGCTGCCAATTAATACATCATCGATTGATGGCGATTCCATGTGCATCCTTATATACAATACATATAATATGTATGCATCTACTTCATATTTATACCGGTATGTGACAGATCCTACCGTGTTTGTTTTGGCGCTCACAAAATGAAATAATATTTTTTCGTAAATTTAATTAAATCCATCGCCGTGTATTTCTGGCCGACGTAAATAATTCACAGGATCAGGACAGGATACAATACACTGTATAACTTCTGTGCGTCATCTACTCCACGCTTCCAATATTTGACAACTATTTTTTATTTTATTCAAAATGTATTTTGAATTTCCACCATGACATTATTTTTATCCGCACGGGACTACGGTTTACTCATTAATCCAAACTTGAATGTAAAAAAATTCATGGATTTTTAATAAAATTTTAAAAATTAATTGTGGATTATTAATGCACATTTCTGTTTATAAGTTTATTATCCTCAAGTTTGTGTTTACTGGGGTATTATGCCGTGTTGTTACGACCTTTCGGGCCGACGTTTCGGATCCCATTGCAGGGTCCATCATCATGATGATGGACCCTGCAATGGGATCCGAAACGTCGGCCCGAAAGGTCGTAACAACACGGCATAATACCCCAGTAAACACAAACTTGAAGATTCTGAGTGGCCGTGAAAACCTAAGAACGTTTATTATCCTGTTTTGTTGTCCTCCCTTTATGTTATCCTCCTTAAACATTGACTTAGCGAGTAGTGATATTGAGGACCAACTTTTATAGATATAATGTATACAAGAAAATCGTATATTATGTGTTATAAATAATATTAGATATTTACTTAGAACTTGATTTTACCCAACACCCTTATATTTTAGATCCGACTGTTTGAGGAATTGATAGCCAATATCTACCGATACTCCCCACCGCGTTTGGCCATATTATATTACTCCAGAATTTTGAGTGAGTTTGACCGACCAGTAAACATACAAAGTTGACACGCAATTCACTCAAATAAATGTTTCAATCATATGTAATTAATGGTTGGGTCCAGTGTACCCATGAAATTTTTAAAATATTATCCCTTTTTTACTTTGTTTGATTCTTCTAAAAACTATTTATTTTATTTAAATTTAGTAAGTTCGGAATATGATAGCTGAAATTTAGCATTAAAAGTGAACATAAGCAAAACTTAAAGAAGTTATGAAATTTGAATTAATGACCATTTGAGATATCTAAACAGCATAATAATTATTTAGAATTCGAGAACCCAATAGAATTTAAGCACTCTTGTGATTGAAATGCCCGTTTCAAAATTTTACGTATCAATAAAAGGGGATTTCATTTGGATAACCTTTAAATATTATAAATTAGGAAAATTGTTAGTCTTCTTCTTGGGTTTCGATCCGTGCGATTGGTTTGCAGCAAAGCACATCTTCTCCATTCCGCTCGGTCTCCGGCGATCCTCTTCAGCTCTGTGTAGGAGACATATACCGGTGTTAGAAAAAGTTAAATATTATAAATAAATTTTATGACTCTCTCTTAAACCTGTTTTCATTTTTATAATCTGGCCCCACTTTTTACCGCCTCCCACCATAACTAATCTATCTATAGGTACATAAAAATTAATTTCGGTAAATTTCTTGCTCGGAATAAGTGAACATCGCCCCCGAAATATGTTGAATTTTCACAATAAAAATTAAATTTTGGTTCAAGCAAAACGCATTAATTATTTAGTTTATAAAGTGGTGCCATAAAGTATTTTTGGAAAACTTGTTGAAGTTAAAAATGTTCTTAATAGTTTACACATTTTGAAATAAAAAGCCTTTCACAATCAACAATTCGAAATAAGATAGATATTAATATAGGTATTCAATAGGGATTGGTCAATGTATATGGTCATGACATTCGCCTAGTGATCCAGTGATTGGTGGTTCGAGCCCCATTCGTACAATCGTAGCACAATCGTTTAGCTTATTTTGAAAATAATAAGAATATTTATGCGACACGTATTTCGAGTTCGCATCTCTATTTAAAAGAAGGTAAACGGAGTAAAAATAAGATAGTCATTTTACAATCTAGGACTGGTCAAATAAAATGAAAGTAAGTTCATTGAATTAATAAATTAATTTTATATTCTTTTTCAAAAAAGCAAAAAAATTCGAAGTGACATTATCAACTATCAGTTGAATTATACTAAAATTATAATGCAATCGTCATGTTCTTTAACTTTACCACCAATGCAGTCATCACCAATGCAAAGCTATCTAGATGTCGCATGCTTGCAGCTTTTTATAACCTTTAAGTTTCGGGACCCGCTCTTGGCACAACATTGGTAGGTTTGCAGCACAAACACACGATGATAATAATTATATTAAAGGACGAATATTAAAAAATAATCCCACTCTTATATCGCACAAAATCCTTGGATGAGTACACAAAAGATAAAACAATACGCACTGATATCAGTGCACTTACTCGTGCCGGCGTACGCACAAAACATACCAATCTAATGAATACAAAAGTAGGTGTGAAAAATGCCAGAGAATAAACGGCGCTGTGAAGTTCCTCATCCAACCTTCAAATTTCTAATAAATTATTTATACATATAATAACAATAATTTTACTAGCAATTAATACAAATGACGATTAAATTAGTAAAAAAAAATATAATTACACGATATACTTACTTATTTGTTATCTGATAACGAAAGTAGGTAGGTACTTACGTATTGAATTTTTTTTCTACCAAATTATCTATATATGTACATATTTTATTTATATTTATGTAGAGAGAATATCTGTAAAGATTCGAGAAAAATAACCTTATTAAACGTTGTCAGGCTACAGCTCGTCAAATTTATGAAGATAACTATGTTATTATTTTATGAAAATAATGTGTAGGTACTATAGATATAAGAAATTTGTGTTTAGTGTGTATTAGTGCATGGTTTCATAATTAATCTATAATATTATTATTAATGATATGAAACAATTTTCCTTTTCACACTGCTGGCGACAATATTTCGCCGCAAACAATAGACAGAAGTAGAGAGAGGCGTGCGACAGGGATGCATTCTTTCACCCGTGCTTTTTAACTTAAATTCAGAAGATATTGATTTAATGAAGCTCTGCAAGAAGCTACTCAAGGACTTGTTATAAATGGGAAGATTCTGAACAACCAGCGTTTTGCGGATGATGTGTTACATTAAGGATCTACAACATCTTCTGCAGAATCAAGTGAGGACATGTGAGAATATTGGGTTAGTTAGAACTTAATACAATTTTTTTTTAAAATAGAGATGAATTTTCAAACTAAGCTAAACGCTTGTGCTATGAAAATAGGACTAACTTGCTGATCTGGAGTGAGGTTCGAACCAGTGACGTTTCGATCACGAGGCGAGAGTTCTAACCACAAGACCAACAAGCTACTCAAAATGTATTAAACATCCATGTCTATGTAGGTAAATAGTCATTTAAGATTCAAGCGATATTGAACATTTTTTATAACATGGGAGTATAACAAAGTCTTGTGGAGAAATTTTTATTTTAGGATTTTTATATTAAAAATTTATAGATATTTATATCATTTTATTATTTTTATTAATAAGGTTGATTATTAAGCAACACAAAAATCTCATAAGGTTCATAAATCACAAAGTCATATAAGAAAGTTCACATGCATATCGATTGCGTACACTTGATCCATGTGCGGGGTAAGTATACGCATATCGTAGTGTAAGTGTTCGCACCACGTAAACTTATCTCCTACGTTAGTGTTCCACGTAATTATCCCCGTAAATTGTCCCTTATCGTAGTCTATGCGGTTCTCACGCCATCATGCTTTATACCTATTTTTACATTCTATCCAATCTTCTGTTTGTGGATCTTGGTGTTCCTTCTCGCGACTCTACTGGTCAAAGAATATCTATTGAAAATGTTTAAGAAATGTATACAGTATAAAATATTTTATTTATTTATTAACACGTTTAGTACTTACAACTACTACTAAACTTATACATTATCTCTTCTCCCAGGAAGAAAAGTTAAAATATTTTGGATTTGGCTAAAAATTGAACTGAATTGATAAAAGTCACACATAAGTATACAGCGAAACAGCAAATAATCTTTTCTGTAAAAAATACAATACCTTCTTTTTATTTTTATTTCAATTTAATTAATTTTAATTAATAATTAAATTTTATTTTAATTTAATTAATAATGTTTGATCTGTTGTGATTGACTGCTAAGTAATCAAATACAAAAATAAAGTAAGAAATTATTATAGTACCATTTTGGTAAATATTATCTTGAATAATTACGTACAATTGTGTTACGGAGTCGATGCCAATCTACTTTATGCACCCATTTGTCTATGTCAACAATTTGGATTATTATTTGAATGAAGATAAGATAAAGAAGACATAATTAAATAAACGGTGTTTCTCATAAAGGCTTGTAGGTGAATATCGTAATTTAAGTACGAGTATATTACTGTATATTATTACACTAAAAGAAATCTCAAAAATTATTAATGATATTGTAAGATAATTAAGAGATTATAATTCTGTCCTTGATAAATTAATGAATCAAATATCTTAAGGATAAACACACTTCTAAGTAACATATTATCAAAAGGGTCTTAATATTACGTACAAAAATATTTTTTATGTATATCATTTCTTTGCGCCCACACACAATAATTAGATGTAAGAATTTTGTTTGCACTGTTTGAAAATATGATTTTTCTGTTTGTTTTGGAATAAAATAATAATGGCGAATGAGAATCCATTACTTGCTCATCTGATGCTTACGAAAATAAATCAAAACTGCGATGTAATAAAACATGTTTTCTCGAGGAGTTAAAATCTTGAAAATCTTCTCGTCTTTTTAAGCCATTGTACACAACAAACAACATGTGTCACGTCGTTTTTTCCTAAAACAGGAAGCTATAATTTAATCATGCCACATGTTTATATGACACTTAAGTAAAGTACAGATGTAAGCGCAAAATATTCGCAGCACATGTGCTATCATTTCATTCACTCTTTTTTCATTCATGTCTAACGGTCTTGCATATTTTTTGCTATAAAATATTATAAGACATCTATTTATTCGTCTCAGATTTTTTGTTCAGCATAAACAGTATTAAGATTTTATATTGCCAGTCTCTTGTATCAATGTGTACGATAATCATGTATGTATGAGTACGTACTGAAATTTCATAGATTTAAAACAATTATTCTATAAGGATAAGAAAATATCATCATATTAAATAAAAGTATTATCTGTAGGTACATGTATGAGTATATAAAAAAACATACTACGTTGGTGCCCGCCATAGTTTTTTTTTATGATAGAATATGCATTCTAATCGATTAATGTTTTCAAATACGTGCAATTATATCTCATTGATTTTATAGCTGTTAAGTCGTGGGGAAATTCCATTTAAGTGATTGAATTTAAACATTAACTTTCTTCCACCATCAATACCTACCTACATATAAATATATCCCCGGCGAGTATATAGTATGAGTATACCTCTGTATGTCTGTATGATCGCGCTAATCTCGAGAACCACTCAACAGATTTGTATGCGGTTCACTGTTTAATCTGCATTTCTTCAGAAATATTTTTGTGTATTAAAAATTGCCTTAGCGTATACAGGAGCTGAGCATTTACAGTATTAGTGAATCAAGTCGGGAAAAAATTTTCCACTAAAGCGCTCTCATGGAAACGCTGCCTACGTTAGATGTACAAAAAAAATCCGCAGGAAAGAATTGTGCAAAACTATCTATCTACAAAAAAAAACATTGGTAGCATGTATCTATCTTTTAAAGATAAATTACACCAACCATTTTTGTCTATAAAATTTCATCAAATTTACGAGTATAGCGACATAGTGATTACATTTCCAGCAATTTTGACCAATTTAGTATTATCCTTATCAAATTAAACACCAATAAATAATTAAACTAAGTGACTTAGAAGATATGACAAATTTAATAAAATAAGACGCGGACAAAACACTACCGGGCGAAGCAGGGCCGGGTCGCTAGTTTATTATATTTCGGTATTATGTTTACTCGATTGCAAGCTTATATGAAAAAAACTATATCTAAACTAAATACCCGTAATCACGCTCCTCCTATAAAATGTTCCAAAAAACGCTATTTCTATTTTTTTTTAAAGTAGCTCAGAATACATAGTACATTACAGGTATGTAAAATAAAATTATTTAAAAACTATGAAAAGTTTTCTAATTGTGTCCTTGTCTTATAGTGAAAAGCATAAGAAATAAGAATGATATGAATTTTTTTGTAATGCAATCAGAAAAAATTCTGTTAAAATTATATAACATCTTTTCTTTGCTAATTCAATTAAATTAAAAATATATATTTACAACGTTGTTAGGTCTAGATGTTTCATTAGCAAAATCATCCATAGTTCGTGAGTGGTGAGGAGCAAGTGTTGGGGGAAGATAACAGCAGCCCAGGGCACGTACCCTCGGTACATGCGGCCCGTCCAGACTGGTCCCAGGGGTCTCCTCCACCAGCTAGTCAACTAATGAACTGATTTGCGTTGAACTTCGCTGGCGTTAAGTGCAAACTTTCCTTGTATTCCGGACAGACAAATCGGCCGCATTCACAGATTGAAGGAAGCTGGAGAATAAAATATAAACTTTTTTCTTGGTACTTTTGTTGTGTACATTTTACGAAACGTGCGTGACTTACTTTTCATTTTAAATTCAAAATTAACCGATAATTTAAAAAACACTTTACTGATCACCGTCACAAGCATTTCAAAATTTTAGGCTATGTTCTAAGAAAAGCCAAGTCTACAGTGAATAGTAATACTGGGATAAGTATTTCATGAACACATCTCTAGTTTTTTCTTAAAGAAAAAAAATACCAAGAAATGTGAAGAAATTATCATTGGAAATGAAGGTTAATTTATTTTATTAATTAAAGTGCCTAAGCAGGTTTTAAAGTGTCATTTAATTATGTTATGGAGATTACTAAATAAATATAAAAATGTATACCCACCTCTTATTTATAAAAAATATTTTCAAATTTGTGTGTTGAAATATGTTTTGTTTTTGTAATCCTTTATCTTTGAGTTGGCGTTTCATAATTTTGTACTTTTTAATCATCATTATCACTATTGGTTCTCAACTCTCAACCATTTGTTAGTGGTGACCTCTTCCAGAGTATTTCTTCTTATTTAATTTACTGTTTTAATAGAATACACCTTAGAGCTGGAATGCAAAGTTAGAAAACGTTTATTCTACGTGTATTTAAAATTTATTTATATATTATATATGATATTGTATATTATTTATATTAAATCTTATACAGTTTAAGAAATGACTGGTCGTTCATGTAGTAAGGGTCAGGTCATATTTATTGTGTGAATATTACTAAGTTACTCTTACCATGTATTTACTCACAATACTATTGAGAACGTAGACATTCAAAATTCCAGCTCATTATTATTTGAGGGTGTTTAAATCTATTATTTTATATAGTGTTACGTGATTTTACTTGTTTTTTATGCTTAGTTCATAATTATAAGCTCATTGGATATTTTTGGTATTAAATAAATATTCTTGTTGATTTATTTACAAAATCTAACTAGATGTATGTTCATAGACGAATAAATAATATTCCGCTTTAAGACTGCATAATTATTTTTTTTTATTCGGTCATCCAACAGGGAGACATTACTGCTTGGTAGGACAAAATACAGAAAAAAAATAGTTAAATGTCTCCCACAATTAAAGGATGACACAGATAATAAAAAAGACATAATTATAGACAAGTCGAATTGATATGAATAACAGATCAAACAATTTTACAGTTTCATTTGTTCCTAATTTAACTTTATCGTAAACAAAAAAGGGTTCATTATAAACATAAAAATAAAATGTACAAAAAATAAAACGCATAAAACTTTTCTTGTTCACGACGGCCAATACCTCTTTCGATAGGTCTGCAGAATGTATTTTTTTAACAAATGTGCAGAATTGGTCGAGATATCTATATGTATGGAGAACCAATGAATTATAAATTTTTAAAAGAAAACTAAGTTAGTATTTTTTTAAATTTATTTATAATAAAACCACGCATAGGTATGAAGGTATTTAGATTTCATTATATATTTAAAAAATTAAGAAAACAAGAAGTAGGCTATATGATCATTCCTTTTTTAACATTTAGAAATATTTCGGAGAACTACAAAAAATTCCAACATGAGTGAAGGAATGTTCCGCCTTGGCACGGCGCAGTTCGCGCCTCGCGGCCCGGCGCGGCCCGGCGCGGCACGCACGCCGAGACTTCGCGGATTTGGGCGGATCAATGCGGCCAGAATTGCGGGCAATCAGCTTCACGGTTAGTTAAACCTCGGTAATTTTTCCAGGACCCGAACCGTCGGCAGACCTGCCTCGTCCGGCTCGGTGTGCCTATTTCCTTCCACCCGCAATCAAGTTGATTGTTCGGTACAAAGATTTCGCGATATTTGGTTTAATGTACGAGTCCGCGATCTAGATTTTGGATGGTAAAGGTTTATTCGGCATTGTTTGAAGTAGGTATTTGATTGTAGCCTGTATAGGAAATTTAACAGGATTATTTTGATTTTTTTCCTTTAATTTATTCGATATCAGTCCCATAATAGGCTGGATTAATCGAAATTTTCTAGAATAAAATAAAATAAAACAAATCTAGGTTTCCGACATTCATAATTTTACTTATTTTTTTGTTAATTTATTAAAATATAGTCATGAAAACACTTTTTTTTATCATCACGATTCAAGAAACACATCATATCATAAAATAATTTTAGACAATTCGTATTTCCAGAATGAGGCATTATGTTTTTTTAAGCGTAGCATTTTTTACTTTGAATTATTCTTATTCTCTTATTTTTTCGTCAATTTTGTGAAAAGATTCTATATGAAAATGTGTCAAATTATAATCCATTTACTTTACTTAAACGTATACTTAAAGAAACAAAAAATAAATGGCGCACTTGCTGTTGTTCTCCATGGCACTCGCTTAGTGCTCCAGTAGTCGAGGGTTCGAGTCTCGTTCCAGGAGACCAGATAATTAGTTCTATTTAAATAGCACAAGCATTGAGCTTACTTTCAAAAAAGTAAGAATATTAATTCAAAACGTAATTCAAAAACTAAATCTATACTTGAGTCAAATGATGTTCATCCATAACATGTGCATGTTTTCTTTACACCTTTTTTATCTGTTCATTCAGAATATATGATTTTTTAGAAGTATTTTCCATAATTTTGGTGGAAAAAACACAGAATTTATTTTGTTTCTGAAACACTGTAAAAAGAACATTTTTAGTCACACTTAGTGTGATTAAAAATATTATCTTTGGCCCCGAATAAGATTTAAAATTGAGATAAAAGAACCTCGCTTCAAATTAAAATGTTGAATTGAGAGCAGTTATGTAAATCTGGTATCACGAGGGTGAAAGTTCCGGGGATGATTAGTAAAGCAGGGGCGGCGCAAGGCAGGGATTACTCGACACGCGCCGCGCGACGTGCCAACGCACAGGGCGTGACTTGGAGTTACGCTTTAACATCTTTTGATCTCTTTACGTATCATCAAATGTATTTTATCTGATTTTTACTTCACCAAAAAAAATAATCAGAGTTTATTCTTCTGTAAATCTAACGGATACAATTCAACTAAATGATTATTGTGTCATAATTTAATCCAAAATTTATAATTAATTATTTACTATGATATTTTATAGTAATAATTTTAATTATTTCTCGATGGACTAAAAACAAAATGTCATTTAAGATTTTTTTCAAATAAAGGTGCACACACAAGTGCCACATCGATAGGTATTCGTGCGATTTTTACTAACTAAGCTAAACGCTTCGTTATGAAAGAAGGACCACCTTAGTAGTCTTCTGAAACGAGGCTCAAACTTCCAACCACTGTGTCACCAGGTGAAGGTCGTAACCTTTTAATAAACTAGCTCTTTTATTATCAATTCTTAATTATCATTAGCCTTTTATAGTTGTTTGTTCTCTTTTTTTATATATTTCTTCACTTTCTTTCTTTCATTTTTACTTGTTTGTGATTATCAATAATAATAATAAAAATACATTTTATTGTGATTTTGCGATTTCGTAACATAGTAGTACTTTGTATGATATTTAAAACAACTTAAATAAATCCTTTAGAAAGATGTACAGACAGATAAACATACATAACATATGACAATGGAATAATAAATATGTACATTTATTATTTAAACAACGATATATATTATGTTAAGTTAATAAATTTAAAAAATATATAACATTTTAACTCAGTTTTGTTGAAATCTTAAATGATTAATGTAATTATATTTTTATATGTAGGTATATTTTTATGTAGGTATATTTTTTCTGTATTTTCTAATTGATTCATTCTTCATTACTTAATCGACACATATGACAAATTATTCAAAGATTGAAAATTCATATTGACACTTTAAGATATGCCAACAAGAATTGTGAATCATGCGAATGAATTACGACCTCCAAATAAACGCATCAGTTAGGCTTGCCTCAGGCTCAATTAAAACTTATTTATTAATCGCACTCAAAAAGCTTGTCGGCACAATGCTAATTTACTTTCTACCATTGTCGTAAATTACTAATTCCTGTGACGTTTTGATTCCAGCCGAAAAGGGGAACCGTGATCTTATAATTTATTCGAGAAGAAAGGAAACATGAACCGTAACGACTAATTTTGCAAAATAATATGAACTCGTTGAAGTGTTAAGGTTAAATTTTCAACTTCGTCCGAAGTTTTGCGAAATCTCTTAATTTAAAAACGTTTTTCGCCCCAATAGTGCATTAATGTTAATAATATTGCAAATAATTCTGTTTTCTAATCAAAAATTTATTTTTTCAATTAAATTATTACATTTTCTAATAATTCAGTTATTCATTCATTACTTTTTCTACCTAGGTTTGATTAACTGCTGATTAAAAATAGTTTCGTGAAATGTGAAGATTTATTAGTTTTGATATTTCGCTGTCGGTTGGCGTGTCGAGGTGATAATATTGTACCTTACACCATTTTTATTGGGAAATTGATATAAACTGTTTTTTTATTCTGACACCGTTAATTGTCGAGTTTAAAATATTATTAAAGCATCAAAAATATCAGGTGTTGCTCCTTCAAAAAATCATATGGGTAGTTAAAAGGAAATTGATATTCATTTCTTCATTTTCCCTACGTATACTTTCGAAAATTCGAGCAATGGATTTTCATTTTTTACGGTATATTGTTTTAATTTTTTTATTGTTACAATAATATTTATTACACAATTGTCTTATTTATAATACCTCTCCATTTAAGAGCATTGCTCTTGTGCTCGGACAAGGAACTTTGAATTTCTGTATATAATTCCTTACATTTAATTATTTTATATTATATTACATATATATCTAGGATGAAGTAGTGGAGTGAACGTCTTTGACTTTGAAGGTAATGGTTTCTAGTTCAGTTCATAGAGATGTTCCTACAATTTGCTCTTCAATTGTTCTGTATCCTGTATCTTTTTCATTTCGAATGGACGGTTGTTAAAAAATTTCATGCCTGAGTATATGAAACCTTGTTGATATTTTTTGTATTGTATTTTGGGATTTTAAAATTATCTCTTAATCTTGGTGTTGTGTTTTTTCGAAATTTGCCTAATCGTTTTCTTTGATAAGTTGCATAATTGATACTCTTTTGTATATAGATTCCATCTTTGGGACTGGAAACATTTTGAATAGTGTTTGTGTGGGGGATGTTGATTTTTTTTAGTATGACTTTAATAATGGTTCTCTGAAATACTTTAATTCAATCTTTTACATTATTATAAGTTCCACCCCACCCTATTATTCCATATTGCTGTAGTGAATGGACAGTTGCATAGTATACCTTTTTTAAATTGTCTATGCGTATAATGTTTCGTAGTCTTATGAAAATATATGTACATGGTCTGTTCAACAAGTATCGCGAATTTTGTGTTTTTCAAAAATTATTTTTATATTCATGAATATCTATGTTGTCCCCTTCAAAGTAATCCCTACTAGATATTATACACTTGTGCCAACGTTTTTTCCAATCCTCGAAGCACTTCAAAAAATCATTTTTTGTGATCTTGTTGAGCTCCTTCTTCGATGCCGTCTTTATCTCCTCAATCGTAGCGTAGCGTCGTCCTTTCATGGGCCTCTTCAGTTTCGGGAACAAGAAAAAGTCACAGGGGGCCAGATCTGGGGAATACGGTGGCTGCGGCATTATAAGTGTGTTGTTTTTGGCAAAAAATTTGCGTACAAGCAACGATGTGTGAGCAGGGGCGTTATCATGGTGCAAAAGCCAATTTTTGTTCTTCCAAAAATCCGGGCGTTTCCGGCGAATTTCTTCGCGCAAATTGTGCATAATTTGCATGTTATATTCCTTATTGACCGTTCTATCCTGTCGCAAGAACTTATGATGCACCAAGCCCCTGAAATCGAAGAAAACTGTAAGCAAAACCTTCACATTCGACCGAATTTGGCTCACTTTTTCGGTCATGGCTCGTGCGGCAGCTTCCATT
Source organism: Agrypnia vestita (assembly GCA_016648135.1). Classification (NCBI taxonomy): domain Eukaryota; kingdom Metazoa; phylum Arthropoda; class Insecta; order Trichoptera; family Phryganeidae; genus Agrypnia; species Agrypnia vestita. The sequence goes on from JADDOH010003040.1 coordinate 49,595, forward strand.
GGGATGATTGAGCGTTGGTTTCCACGTCATAATCATAAGCCCATGATTCGTCACCAGTTATGACCCTCTGGAACAAATTTGGGTCGTCGCGGACAGAGTCCAACAATTCCTTAGCAATGTTAATGCGATGCTGTTTTTGGTCGAAATTGAGCAATTTCACGGTAACCCGTCTCATGCCCAAATCATTGGTAAAAATCAAATGACACGAGCCAATCGATATGTTTAGGTCCTCAGCAACTTCTCTAATGGTGATTCAACGATTGGCCAATACTATTTTCTTAATTTCATCAATGTTTTCGTCTGATGTTGACGTGCTCGGGCGTCCGGCACGCTCTTCGTCTTTCACATCTTTTCGGCCCTCTGAGAACATTTTGTACCACCGATAAACGTTTCTTTGTTCCAAGGTAGCTTCACCATATGCCACAGTCAACATTCGGGATGCGTCCGCGTACTTAATTTAGTTTTTCACACAAAGTTTGATACAAATTCTTTGATCTATTTTTTGGAATAGGCAAAAATCGAAGACGAGCCAAAGCACGTGCAAGCAAAACAGCTATCAAAAATTAACTGAACATTCAAAATGGCCGAACTTGTTGGCATAAGTGAGAAATATAAGTAACAACATAACGCCATAAAAAAATCGAGAATCGAATATACGTAACCTGCGGAAATTCAAAATTCGCGATACTTGTTGAACAGCCCTCGTACATCTTCTAATTCTTTTCGTCAACTCATTGATATGACTATGCCATTTAAGATGTAGGTCTGTAATTACTCCAAGATATTTGATTTCCTGTTTTGTATTTATTATTGAGCATGAGTTGTTGCAGGTCATTCTGTCACAGTTGTTATTGTGGATGGTAATTTTTATGTTAGGCGGTATTATATGGTTTGTTATCGAAAAGGGAATGTAGTATGTTTTTTCGGAGTTTAGGGAGAGCAAATTGTTGTCAAACCAGGATTTCAGTATATTCATGTCTCTATTTGCGTGTTTATTTACTGTGTTCCAGTCTGGTCCGCTTATAATAATAGCTGTGTCGTCTGCATATGATATGATTTTACCCGTCAGATTCAGTTTGAACATGTCATTGACGTATATTATAAATAGGAGTGGACCCAGAACTATCCCTTGTGGTATTCCAAAGTCGCTTTTACTATCATAAATTTTACTATCATAGACTGTCCAATTTACTTTATATTGTGAGATAATTTTTTAAAAAGCTTTAATTTTTGTTGAAAAAAATAATATAAAAGAATTCTTTTTTGAACAATATTCAAAAAATAGTTTAAATTATTTATTATAGTTAAAGATAATAAAATAAAAAAAGAATTTTCGGTAGTACCTACGCATAGGAATCGTCGTTATGTCCGTACTGAGACGTAAAATTTGTGAAACCGTGCGTGGCACTGTGCAATTATCTAATGTTCAAGTAAAATTTCCCACGACTCCATAAGCTTGTACTAGGTTAGCTTACGGAAGTCTTCTTTGAATTTAGTAAATAAGTTTAATGACACGCTTGTTTATCCAAAAGTAAGACTATTAACCAAATGGTCGGGGATTTGATCCTGGAAGACTACCAAGTCACATTTTGATACCACAAGCGCTTAGCTTATCTTTAGTGTAATATATTACTATTGATACATGTATTCCACGCACGCATCTCTTTTTCTTCACAACACGTCCATAAGAAAGTAAAATCTTTTCTACAAAAAATAGATCTGTCTGACATCAAATCCCATACCCAATAAGTGCTACATTAAAAATGTACGGGCCAATAACCGAGTTTAATACACGGAAGGGATTTTCCCATTGCTTTCCGTTAACGCGAACGGGACGGAAAATACGTTGCCGTCAAAGCACCGAAATAAATAAAGCTGTCTTTGTCTCGGATTTTGTGTAATAGGAGATACTAACGATAAAGGCGATCGCTACTTTTGTAAACGATATTACTGACATTTATTGACTAAATTCGTAAGCGCTTCCCGAGGGTCGCCGTTTTGGGGTGGATTTATTGACTCGAGGAAATAGATTTATGATATTAATGTCTTCCTGTAATAATATTTGTTAAAATATTTTTATAAAATTTGTACAAAGATTTTAGTACCTACCTACTTAAATTTCAGTTGAATTTATTTTGATTTTATTTCTTCAGACGTCTAGTATTTGGAAATTTATTTTCAGTGGTATTTCTATTGTAACGACAGAATTAATATCGACTTAGGCAGGAAAAATTCTTACCATCACGAATATTTTCTTTTATATAATATACATACGTATGGGCTCTTAAATGAAAACTTTTATATAACTATCGCGCATGTAGGTACCTACATCAAATATAACTTTAATAAAACATACAATTAATAAGAACTTAGCAAATAATAAAGTAGTGAAAAAAATGTAGGAATTCATAATTGTGATATATAAATAATAATAATAAAAATATTTCATTAAAAATTTGTTTGTTTGTTTTGTTACATTGTTAGTTTGTAAAATTTGTTATAAGCGTTTTTTAAAGTAAAGAAGATTAACAATGAGAAATAATAATGAAATATTTTGTCTAAAGTAAATTGCTGCTAAATAACATCACTGTGAGACAAGGATATATTAAATTATCGCATCACGCCGTTTCGTTCGGGGATAGACAGAGAGGATAAAATGCCACACGTATTCCTCTGTCCGAGCACACCACTCTTGCCTCGTCCATTTTGATACATTTCCACCAATATTTGATTTACCGGATAGTGCCAAATCTTTCGCAGAAGTATTTTGCATAATCGATAGAATAAATAAATTTATTTTATCGATTATAATACAAAAGTACATATGTATATACTTTCACTTATTATCATTTTATCTACAACAATTATGATAAAACATTTGATAAATTATTATGATATCATATGATAAATTATGATAAAGAAATTTCAAATAGTACAAAACAGAGCAATGCGCATAATATTGAAGTATAATAGGAGAACAAAAATAACAAGAATGTTGAATGTTTAAGGACTAGAAATATTTAATAAAAGCATTAAGTATAATGTATTGGTGCAAATATTTAAAATTTAACACGGATTAGTACCCAAATACTTTGATGATAGAATGAAGCTGAATAGAGATTTTCATTCTTACACTACAAGAGAAAGGGACAACATAAGAAAACTTCCGAAGAAAAAGAAAAACACCTCACAAAATTGTACGATTTACAAAGGTCTAAAAATCTTCGATAGCCTGCCAAAGGAAATTCAAAACACGTTGAATATAAGGAAGTTTAAACAGGAGTGCAAAAATTGTATTGTAAAAACTTTTAAATGACTACATGTAATGCAATATGTTTGAGTGAAATCATGTATTAGCCCACACAACATTATGTGTGGATCTAAATAATCAAGATAAATAAATAATGATATATCTAAATAATAATTGATTTGTGTTCAGTCCATGCAAATGTGCTACAAAATAAATGATACATTTATTCTGTAGATATCAGAGAATATTGATCTCTGATATCTACAGAAATTAATTTCCTTATTTTTCATTATTTTGCCAAAATATAATTTTTGTTTGCCAAAGAATATAACGTTAAATTCTTTAACTCAATCTTATCCGACTTCCACAGAATTTTACTTCATCAAAAATCATTGAAATGAGACGACAATTAATTATGGTTAAATTAAAAATTACTGACGATTTTGCGCACAACCATCCAAAGGCTTACTTAAGAATCTAAAGGATCCCTCAATCTAAAGGATCACTGAAGAATGCCACGTTAATGTATATATATATATATATTATATATATATATATTATATATATATATCTATATATTTTATTTATTCATGGGAAACTAACAGTACATATAAAATCAGATTACACATGATTATTGAACAGTACAGAGACCATCTTACAAGTTTCCACAGAATTAACATGTTAATAACATATAGCAACAATAACTTGAGTTATACAAAAAAAAACAAAAAAAGTGAAAGTTTTAAGAATCAAGGAATTAAAGGTAAAAGAGGAATAAGTAATTGAAAGGAAAGGACAAATCTACTTAGTAAAAAGGAGAAGAGATAAGAATAAAAAGAAGTGCAAAAAATGTATGTATGTATAATATATATAAAAGATTTGCAGTAGACGCTCGTACCTACGTCAGAAACGCCGCTATTGCTTGGAAGCTCTCGTCTGGTTGTGACTGAAGTGTCCCTGATTCAATTCTGCCCTTCGAGGCGGGGTACGTGGGACTCACCCCGCCCGCCCCTCAGCAGTTCAGGTGGGTAAACTAATAACGGGCGACCGTGGCTGCTGCGAAGAGAGCGAAGCTTTGCTGAATGTGCTGGAGATTATATTAGTCTGGGAAGATTTGATTGTCTGGAGCAACGCTGCCAATATTGCTGAGGAGATTTCCAAATGGATGATTGCTCTTTTCGTATTTGCAGAATGCATCAAAATTTTAACGAACTAAGTGACTCGTGCATATATTTTTCCATTGTATAATGTTTATAACTATATAGGTGATAACCTTTGCTATCCGGCTTTGCCTGGAATTCAAATTAATATGTACTTTAAAAATTGACGATGGGGAGGGGGAGCGAGGTACTTTATGCACAGTCCCTAAATAGTAACGTAGTAACCCTATTAGTAGAAAAGTGAAATATGAAGTGGGGTGAGGTAATTAATTTTCCTCGTGGTCCTTGAGTGCAACTGAACAAAATTTGTGTAGCATTCAATATAGTACATACTTCTTTATCTCCTGCGCAAACCATAGACACAATTCTCTTTTCCCTGGGAGTGGGAATAGCAGGGAAGAGGGCAAGGAGAGATTACACGCATAAGATTACATAAAATTTCTTGTAGTTAGTTCAAAATCTAGTTCAGGGAATAGAATTGTATAGAAAGTAGACATTCAGTTTTATATATATACATATATATTGTATAAAATTGAGAATATAATAGATTCAGAAAACACAAAGCAAAAAATGACATGTTTGATTTGATTCGCTAAATTATACTAACTCATTAAAGAAAAAGAATTACAAATAAATTTTGAAAAAATGTTTTGATTAGGAGGTATATAAGTTTAATTTCATTTAAGGGAGACAATATTATATAAAAAAAATATTTTATTATTTGTTTTAATCTACTTATATTCATTAATTACACCTAAATGTTTCAGAAAAACCTTTCCATCGTCGAGGTGTTTTATAAATGTCAAAATATCAAAATGACGTCTTTTGTTTTTTGGTTTTCTAAATTATTTAAAAAAATATTTTAAAATATTATTGCTAAAATTCCTGATTACACAAAATTATTGAAATTTTTTTTAGAATTGGACTAGTAGTTAAATTTAATTGATTATTAATAATATTTTGTTTATCTTTACATTTTTTTTCATAATTTATTTATTTATTTTTGATACATATTACATACATGCATATGCCAAATTGCACATTTATAAAGCACCCTGACGAAAGTTTTTCCGAAACATGTCAGTATAATTAAGGAATATAAGTAGATTAAAACAAATAATAAAATTGTTTCTTCTTCCTCAAACACATCAAAATTATTTTATGGTGACATTATAATTATATTTTATAGAAATAAACTTTGTTTACACCACTTTTTTGTTGAAAAAAAAATTCGACATGTTTCAGAGCCCGTGGCCCCTTCGTCAGGTATGTATACTATAAATATAACAAATGTATACGTATTAGTATACATTTGTTTTATTAAATTAATTTTTTTTTTATATATATATAAAATTTATATATATAAAATTTAATTTAATAAAAAAAAAATTATTAAATTAAATTTAAAAATCGAAGTATAGATATCAAAATATCAAAAAGTTATATAAGGAAAATGAATAATAATAAAGTACATACTTAACATGAAAATAAATTTAAAAGATAACTATTTGTAAAAAGAACCTGGTTATTTATAATATTTAATTTACTATTAACACTTCTTCTTATTTCCAAAATTTATAATTTATCAAACTGTGATTCCGTATAATTTGTATGTAAAATTAGTAAACCCTTATTAATATCAAAAGAATGATCCATAGCCAAAAGATGGTTAGAAATTCAGAATAATTATTGCTATTTAAACACCTTAGTGTTCCTTAACTCTAACTTCAAAATTTCTACACGTAAAATTAAATTATTTTTTTTTTAAATGTCAATATATAAAGTTGCTCAACCAATTGAAAAAAATATTATACTGTCCTAATAATCCGAATTTTGATTAATTTTCATAAATCAAATCTCATAAGGAATCAAAACTATTCTCGCTGCAAGACATAAAACTTGATCAGTCAATAAAAAAGTACTACTCGATTAATAGGACAAGATCACGTATAACATATGGCAACATAGGGGTCATTAAATTCCATGTCATCAATCCATTTTGCCACAATGTAGAATCATTCAACCGTACTGGTCATCGCTGCGCGAGTATTGAGTATTGCCATAATATTATTAGCTCTGACATCCGATTTTTACTCGCAACGCTGAAGTTAGTTACTTACTCACTATATTATAGGGTGACCGTATTGAAACAAATATTTTTATACTATTTGCTACTTCTCTCATCTGATATACTTTTTCAAAGCGGGTACAAGTCAAACAGGAATCAAAAAGCTGGATTAATTTAGGGGTATAAAAGCAAAGGCAGCAATATCCAAAAAAAATAATTAATGCAGTCATCGAGGATTTCTAATATAGAATGTACTGAGTTCGAGTTTTATAGAAAACATAGTCTTTAAATTTATAGGAAACATGATTTTGCAAAGGATAGATACATAAAATCTAGAATTTAGTACATTTTAAATTAGTAATCCTCGGCGACTGCTATCAAAACATTTTTAACTTTTTGGATATTGCTGCTATGGCTTTTATACCCATCCATGTATCTACAATAATTAATTTGGATTATTTTTTTTAAAGACTTTTTTAAATTTATATCCTACATTGCATTGGAACTCAATGTTTTTATTTTTACACCACTGGTTATCAGAAAGGCGAAATTCAAAAAATCGGTCACCCGCAACAAGCCTTCAAAACAAAAAAATATATAATTATCTTTGTATGTGTCTAGAAGTGTATAAGTAAATTGATAAATACTCTTAGGACCAACGTTCCCTCCTATTTTTAATCACTGCTGCACTGAGTGCATACAAAACCTATAGTATAATTTTAAGAACGATACAGTTATTTGTATCCTGCGGGAGAAATTAAAAAACGTTACAATGTGAGGGTATTAATTTGAAGTTTTATATAAACAAAAAATGTTTTGAATGAGTCTTGTGGCTATATTGATGAAGGCTATATAGTATGCTAAATATCCTGGGTTGGCCACAAAGTCAATGAAGTAGCACTGAGGTCCATGAATAAGTCATGAGAAAAAAACAATTATCAAACAAGCATTATAGCTGTTGTATTCTTCGCAATGAAAAATCAACCAGCAGAGAAAGATATTAGGTAGCTATGGCGTGGGTAGAAAGAGGTTTCTTGGTTGCGTAGTCTCCGAAATCGGTTCAATGTCTAGAATTTCGGTAACCTTATACCTAAAGAGTATTTCATTATCCCGCGACTCGCTCGCCAAGCTTCACCAGAACACGCTGGTCACCCTGTATTATTGGCGATGTGCGCCGTCTGCCCGGGACAATATCAATCTGGGGCAATTAACACTTCTTAACCTGCGGGCTCCGGTTCAGTTCCCAGCGCGCCCGTCCCACGGTCATCAGAGGACAGTAATTCATATAAATCGCCATTTTAACGAGTGATTCGCGGACCGAGTCGTCGATACAGACGGCAAATTGATCGCTATTCGGGGCCGCGACCCCGTGTTGGGACGCCCGTGACGACTTTATTAATGTGTGACTATTTATGATTTGATTGTTCCAGATTTAAATTTTCGTACTTGGTATTGAAAATTAATTTACTAAAAATAACAGAGACCAAATTGCATTGACTTCTCTTAACTCGGATCTATTTAATTTTCACTTACTCACAACTCATCAATATTGAAGGAATATTAATTACTAGCTGAACCCGGCATAACATATTTAGTTAAAAAGAAATTTGTGGGGAGAAGGTGCTGTTATTTTTCAAAACCTCTAAATAGTAACAATGTTTCCATTCAATCCAGGCACAAGGGGGATAGGATGTCGGGGAGAGTGGTGAGGAATGGCTATACATATTTGGAGTTGTAAAATACAATTAAGAAATGCTTGGTTTGGTTCTGTACAAATGTATTTTATTTTTATTTTTAAAATATCTTAATAATATACATTTTTTGGTGTATTTATACTTATATAACCTAATAATATATAACATAATAATCAAGATTCTATTATACACAAAGAAAAATTAAAAATTAAAATTATCTATCATTCACTTGCATGTCTCAAGGGCCAAGGTAATAAAGATTACTAATTATATAGAAACAATAATTGCAAAAAAATGAATGATTTGTTTACTGTGTCATGATAAACAGGGCGAGAAAAATGAATATGAAACATTTAAACCACTAGAGTACAGTGACATCCCCTTTAAAAGCAAAAAAATTATTGTATATTAATATCCGTCAAGATATCCAATCTGAATTACGACAAACTCGACTTCTCGATACTGGATAATTAACAATGCAACAAAAAATATTGAACTGCATTACTTTTAATTTATTATTTATAACGATGGGGTGGGGGAGGGGGATGGTGGCGGAGAGGAGGAGTGGTAACTTTTTATAATTTGGAATTAACGATATTAAATTTAATTTGGATAATAAAATATTTATATCTGGGGGAGGGATTGGTAAAAAGGGGAAGAGGTAAGATGGCTATATTTTCCGCAAGGTTCTAAAGAATAAATATGCAAAATTTAGGTCAGAAAACTCAAAATCACAAACTTCTCAATAGTAGTTACTGCGCATACGTTAAAATTCACTAGAATTAGAAAGCATCAATCAAACTTGAAAAACAGTATTTAAAAAAATTGTAAAATTAACCAACAATAAAACATTTATAAAAAATACTAATTCAGATTCGTTCGCAATAATGATAAATGTAATTTGGGTCCAGCCCGGACGGCGCCGCCAGATAAACAAACGATGATGTCACCGGCGATCTCCCGATACGGCTGGCGATCACCGGCAATTGTTTTGTGCGGCAGGACCACACGCGACGGGCGGGGGCGGAGTGGTCCGCATCATCGATTAACCAAATTAACTCGGATTAAGTGGATACCGACCGGTCGCCACTCTCATCCGGGCTCCTCGTGCGGACTGTTTAGGGCTCCTGCCGGCTCCGGCTGCCAGTTAGCTGCTGCTCCGGGACTACCGGCAGCGACCGACGCGTGCGGTCGGCTACTAGCACTTGCTGGGGTGGCACCTATCAAAATATGATCTTTCACTTGATACAAACATTTTTATATTCTTTAACATTCGGCTGTCCAGAAGCAAAAGAAAAAACTTTTTTCAGACATTTTTTGCATTGTGTACCTATTATATTTTTACTGTTAATGAAGAAACCGATTTTTTAATCTGAGAAATAATTTATATATTTGATATGTTATTTATTCGTAGAATTAATAATATTATATTTTTATATATTCATAATATGCACAATCTTAAAAAATATAAATAAAGATACAATAGATACATTTAAAAAGTATTAAAACATTATAAATAAGCTCTCTTAAAGGCTATAGTTAGTAATACAAACGAAACACGAATTTCATTTTTTTCCCTGGTGTAATAAAGGATCCTGATTACATAAATGATGTCAAATTTTGGCGCAAGCAAATTTTTTTTTTGAAATTTGTGTTTCCTTTGTATAACTTATAAACTTATTCCCTCTTAAAAAAGCATTGTAATTTACAACCTAAATATAAAAAAAAACGCAGAAGTGTGATAAGCTCAGAAGTATAAAGTACTAAATTCATAAAACAATTTTAACTTTATCGATTCTTAAAATAGTTTAAGTCTTACATCAAATAAAAACGTTTGTTCTTACCCTACGTCTTGCGTTAGATTGAAATAATTTTTTAAATAAAAAAATTTTATCATTACGTAGCAACACCCATTTTTTAAAAGTGCCTTCTGTAAACTGATATATCATGATTAAATTTTTGTCCCTATATTTTATGTATTGTAGTTTTTCCACAGCGTAGCTCGGCGAGGAAATTTTGAATATAATTGTATAAAACGGTCTGCTGTTTAGCAAAAACTGCTGGTTATATGCTTGTTTTTATGTTAAAGCAAATTTGTAGTCTTTTCTGTACTTTTATTTGACTTACAAATAGTAACATATTGATTTTTATTAGTTGATAGATTGAAATCCAAAAAGATTTTCAATCCAAATTATAGTGTGAGTTGATTTTGGATTACGTAAATTATATATAGTATATTCATGTACGTTGTACATACTAGTGTGGTTTGACAATTATTTAAGATCTTGGAAATTAAGCGTAACCTAAAAACAGTGTCGTTTTATGAAAGTGGCTCATTATAAAAATTTCAACGACGAGTCATGTACTAATTCATCATCATATTAAATGTCAAAATTAGGGCCGGAAATATATGTCGTCACTTAAGTAAATTGCTTATTCCCTTTCACCCAATCGTTTCAATTTCCACCAATCAGTAGCAGCAGCCCGACCTCTTGTTTCTGTGAGGTCAGCAGCACCCTCGCACAACTCGTGTTCAATAAGTGAACAGAGAGAGGAGAAGGCGACAGGGCATCGATTAACCTCAAAGGGAAGCACTCATCGCCGCTTGCGGAGACGTTATTTATCATCTGTCACTATTTTCAACCGATGTTATCTGCCAAACACTTTTAATATGTAATTTTATCGATGTGTGTATTATTTTTATCTTGTTCCCATCGTTAATAAAATAAATGATTATTGATAATCATCGTTATATATTTAAAACAAATGACCAGGCGTGTGCAGTGAGAGCATTGAAGTTTGACTTTTACGAAAACATAATATATCAAAGAAAATATATCGAAATCAAATATTTATCTGGCTGATTTCTATGAAATATTAACATCTGAATAATACGATAATTATTTTGATAGGATAATTACGAGACATATCCTTAATTTTTTTTTTGCATTCTTATTTGCGGGAGCGTGCATTTTTGTCATTACATACAAATGACATCAATCAATTAGAAAGGTGATCGGAAAATATTATATCACTAGCTGTTCGTACCCGGCGTTGCACGGGTTAAGGATTAAGTTGAAAATAAATTTGTGGGGGGAAACAAAGGTTTGATTCGAACGGTATAGATTTACATCGAAAATATATCAGGGGGAGGAGAAAAGGTAAAGGGGGAGAGGGGAAATATAGCCTTGGTTATCCTCCGAGACCTAAAAAATAAGTTTTCAAATTTTGTGTCCGATCGGTCAAACGGTACAGATTTGCATCGAAGATATATCAGCGGAGAAATATAGCCTATGTTACCTGCAGAGTCCTAAAGAATAAGTTTCCAAATTTTTAATAACTATGAATAGAACACAACGTTGTTTACTTCACACAATGACAGTTTAATTAAACAAATTAATTAAAACGTTTTCGATGCTTACTGCATTATCATCTGCATTAATATACTAACTTAAGACTAGAAGACATTTTATCTATTACATGGGGCGGGAGTTGTCGGGAGCGGGGGAGGGGCAGGCGGGAAGTGAGAGTGGTTGCTGGGAGGGGTTAGTATGGTTAGAAGGGGGATGTAATAAGTGGTGTTTGTATGTTTAAGGCCTTATCATTATTTATATGAATTTCTATATTTTCCAAGATGTCCAATTTCTCTGCTTTTTTGCATACATGCACCTCCACGTTATCATACTTGAAGTGATGTCCCTCTGATCTCACATGGTCTGCCATCTCTGAATTAATATTGACATTTTTTATCCCTTTAAAATGTTCATCTGTTCGCGTTTTTATTTTTCTTCCGATTTGTCCTATATAGCATATTATAGCTATTGCAAAGTTTCTTTGCAATAAAGTTTATTTCATTTAAAAATAATATTATTTTGGATTATCAAAAAAATGTATACTTGTACTTAAGTTGCAAGTATTTGTAGACATGTGTAATTTAAATTTAATAATAACTAAAAAATAATTATCATTAATTTGCTTTTGTTAAAGACATTAGACCAAATTATATTTTTTATCTGTGACATCATAATATTGTGCAATGATTGAACCGAACGCCACCTACATTAAATTTGAAAAAACTTTCATTAAGCAGATTGGAGTAGTGGATAGGCATTAATGATCCGGGGGCAGAGGTCTGCCGGGGTCGGCAATTGAGCGGCGCCTCGCGGTCCACCTCACTTCCTGCGCAACTCCCACCTACTGATTTAGGGTTAAAAGGATCGATATGATTCATATAGAAACGTAACACCTCAGATATTAGAGAGGTTTGTCAAAAAATAAAACGGTTACGCTGTAATTTTAACAAACACAGTGTGTCTCGTAGCTAGTGGGAAAAACTTCGGGGGGTCTTCTTTATTCAATTTTGAATAGAATAATATTCTTCACATTTTCAATAAAATGTCGACGGTTATGGAGGTAAATGGTGTCAAAGTTTTCATTTTTTTTTCAATGTTTCTGGATTATTATTATTAATTTTGTGCCATTATTTTTTAATAAAAAGATGAAAAATATGTGTTCATTGTTATCTAAACGGCATTTTAGAACAAGATAAATCCCGTTCGTGATTTTGCGTCCATGAGATCGAAATTTATTGCATCCTCAATCTTCTTATGAATTCAATTGGTTGCGCCGGCGCCACATCCTCTTATTATATAAAGCAATCTCCTCATTTGCTTATTAAATCTCTCCTAATAATTCTCACTCTACTCGCCTTACGACCAGACATCGTCTTTACAATGTTGTTATTTAGACTATAATTTCAAATACTTTTTTTAGTATATACCTATGTCGTATATTTTTGCTATTTCGAACATCGAACCAGACACAGTACGATCAACTACCTAAGAATCTTACGCACTTTTAAAATTTCTGTTGCAGAAAATCTAATGATACAATTAATTCGTGGTAAAACTATCTTCTGTACATATTATCGCGAGGCTATAGAAAAAGAAAGAATTAGTTATAAACGAGGATTTTCCAACATTGAATATTTATAAAAAAATAGAAATTATTAGAAGGGTCTAGAATAAACACAGTGGAAATGCCGACAAAATTCGCGAAACTTCTGGAAACCCGAAACTGTTTGTAAACAGAAAGACGCCATTTCGATACATAGTAGTTTTGAAAAACTAAGCAAGACCATAGAAGCGAAACCAACGGCGATCCGGTGCGCATTATGTTGACCAACGAAATGAATTACAAGAGTAGGTACCTGCTGAGCATTTTATAGTTTTCTATAGCGATCTGTGTGATACGAAACAGCGAATAAAGGATTGATAAACGTGTGAATATTCTAGAAGTACAAAGTCTTCTAGACAGGTGGATGAATCTCAATTGACGAATGTGAAATTAGTACGGATTGCGATGTAAATTATATATGTGAATAATACTGCTCCAGTTAAGTTCGTGTTCAATGACTTTTGTAATTAATAAAACTCATTTAAAATGTTTCATTTTTCTACCGTCGCCGCGAAACCGAGATAATATAAAAAACATTATTTCTTTTAAATATTTTTCAATTTTATTATTATTTTTTTAATGAGACTTTAACAGAAGATTAGGTACAAAATACATTAAAAAAAACATTACTTATATCAAACTCAACACAATATCTTAAATACAAGTGTTTTCGATTTGCTCCAGCAGAATTCATATATTTAATTTATCTGTGCAATGCGATCATGTACAAATTGACACATGTATCTGCACATCAATTAAACGTAAGCAGTGTAAGTGGTGCACAAGCAAACAAAATAAAATTGATAACAATTATGACACAGAGTAATATGAACATGTCAAATTTAAGGATGAATTATGCAAAAGAGAATTATCATAAATAAGGAATTGATTTAAGGGATTCAGGTTATAGATGTTGAGTAGGAGTAACTTTTTAAATGATGATGGAGTATTTGCAAGGATATCGGCATCATTAGGGCCAGCACAATACATCTTAAACGTACGGTGTATTCTTGGGGTGGGAGAAAAATAATCAACATTATTAGGAGGCAAACTTATTCTCTAAAGTATTCCGGGTTTCTTACACGGAGTTAAAAATGCAAAATTCAAATTTATGTCTGATAAAGAAAGATAATAAGATAAAGATGAGTACCTTGTGAAGTACGTCTCTTGTCAATTCTAGATTTAAAAACTGTAGGAACATTATTCACAGTAAAGAGGTTTAGAGACTATATTGTTAATAATAAATTTACACTTGTTAGTAGATACAATTTTAGAGATAAACGTGGTCAAATACATCATTTAATTTATTAATAATTTGGTCATGTAAATAAAATAAAAACAGACGTGAGGTATCAAATTATCAAAATAGCTTTGAATCGAGGCGCTTTGCTTTAGTAGCAAGTCGGATTCATATTAACATTATTTTTTTTAAAGTTCTCTCATTATTTCAGGTAGCAATAATGGCAGTACATTGCAGCTGGGGGGCTACTGCAGGGTGTTGTGGGGTAGCTCCTCGCCGCAAGGGCCTCGCCCCCAAATTCAAATGGAACATAAACCTGATAGAGGTAAGATATCATTATTTCTAGCTATTATATAAGGGGTTTAAAAGCAAAGGTAGTAATATCCAACAGATGTTTCTGAGATAAACACAAAAAACCTGTCACTATTCAAGGAAATTTTTTTGGAGTTTATGAAACCTAAATCTTATTGGAAATAAATTTTTAAAAACAATTGCCACCTAAGTTTTTTTTTATATACATATACAGTTATAAATAAACATTAATTTTTTTGATTTGGAAATTGCTGTTTACTACTAAATAGTTGTTGACATTGCTGCTTTTGCTATTTATATAATAGGATATTGCTGTGGTTGCTATGATTTTTCAATCTAAAATCGACATTAACTGTAATTCTAACGGCATAAACTTTAATATGAAGCGGGTTGACACATCTTTAGGGATTGATTGGTTGAAGTGGATATTGCTGCCTTTGCTTCTAATAGTTAGTGATTTGAATAAATAATGTCGGAAGGGATAGAGGTACATTTCCTAAAAATTTCTCGAATTCAGTACATTCTAAAGTAGTTATCCTCGGTGACCGCATTCAAAACATTTTTACATATTTTTTGGATTTCTGCCTTCGTTCTTATTTCTTATATCTTCATATTATCACTATACACTGCCCCACTAAGCTAAAAGACAGTAAGTACAGTAAATTCATACTTTTTGAAAACTTTTTTACCTTTCTAATAAGCTTGTTTGCCGTATTTTCAACAAAATATCAAAATACAATCATTTTTAATTTGCAGTATATCCATCGGGGATATGTAACAGGTAGCTTATTTGCAGTTTTATGGCTTAAACAATATAAAAATACCTCAAATAATTATAAAATAACCTTTTTATCTGTATTAATTCAATATCTATTGACTGAGCGAAAAAAAATCATTAGAATGATAGAAATTGCTACATTAACATTTCCTTGATTTACTCAGTAATTTGTTTAATGAAGATAGGTACTGCTTTTTAGCTTAGTGGGGCAGTACATATATTTCATCGTGCATGTTATTTCTTAAAGATGTTGTTTACCTATTGGCAGTCTAGCGGATGCGGATGGTGAACTCAGAACCGAAATGTGTCATAGTTTTCGGTTCTGAGTTCCTGAGATAAAGTCCTTACGATCGTCAACTCGTCCGGCGTCGGCTCGCCGAGCCAGTGCTGGTCGTGTTGGTGGGCGGTGACTCGTCGGATGGGTCCACCCGAGCGATGCGACGGTCCACCTGATTGCTTTTGACAGTGACTTCGCTTTTCTCATTTTATCATTTTCATTCCATTGATTGCTTCTACATCAAATCTAATCTTACGTAAAGTAAATGTTTCGTAACTTCGCACTCTAGATCTACAGTCGGTGTATTGTTTCAGTATATATATTAAAAAAGTGCAAAGTTATGAAACGCGGATTCTACTTCTTGAAGCGATTTTTCCCATGTATTGAAGTTAAAAATATATCGGGTGTTGACGAAAGTTTTGTCCATCTTTTTCAAACGAAGAGGACACGACAAAAAATCGCAAGCATCTTTGGCGGCTTTATTCCCTTGATTCAACGCTAACAGAAGATGTTGAAAGTCTTTTGTCTACTTGACATATACAGGGTTATTTGGAAAACATTAATAACCTCGCAGGATCATATTTCTGCCTTGATTATGAGTCGAAAATTTTCAAGGTATTATGACCTAATATTAATAGATATGGAGATATGCGACATCAAAGTTTGCATTTTTTTTCAACATTTCTGACTTATTTTTTGTAAAACGCTCGACTATCATTACAATAACACATATCGATTACGAAAAATTCATTTGTTTCAATACAAGTTAAATAAAATGGTAAAAACCCTAAAAAAATTCCAATTTGAATATTTTCCAATTAGAATTTGAAGGTTTTTATTTGACTTGTATTGAACGGAATGAATTTTTCATATTCGATAAAAGTTACTGTAATGACATTCTAACGTTTTACAAAAAATAAGTCAGATATAGAAAAAAATTGCAAACTTGATGTCGCGTATCTCCTTAACTATTGATATTAGGTAATAATAGCTTGAACATTTTCGACTCATAAGCAAGGCAGGAATATAGTCCTGCGAGGTTATAAATGTCTTCCAAATAACCCTAACTTAAAAGCAAACACAGTATCTTGTAGAGCGGAAAATTTTCTTTCGAACGAAGTAGGTATATAACCTTTGCAAATTTGTTTTACATTTTAATATTTGTAAAAACTGACACTACTTATGTTTACAACTAATCTACAATAAATAAATCACAAATCACTTTGTTGTCGCCACTTTATTAGATTATACAATCTACATGTTTCAAGAACAATATTCTCTTCATCAGGATTGTTTGTGTACTAAAAATTGAAAAAGTTAAACTATGTTTAACACAAACAAACCTGATGAAGAGAATATTGCTCTGTAGTATATAATGTAGATTATATAATCTAATAAAGTGGTGAAAACAAAGTGATTTGTATTTTATTTTAATAATAATGCCACCACAAAGTTCAAGCCTTCATTCAGAAGAAAAAATATTCTTCGAACAACACCATCAGTAAAAATTAATATTTTCTGAATTTTATCGTTTGGTTCGAAGCGTACATGCTTAAAAGACAACAACGTCTGACTCGCACCACTTCTTCATCTTTTCGTGCCCTATCCGTTCAACGGACGCTGGTTATCATGTTGACTATGAGAACTTTGTTTACTGCGGCCCGGAACAGTTCTACAGGAGACCGACCAAACCACTGTCTTAGGTTTTTCAACCGTGATGTTCTCCTTCTTCCAGTTCCCCGACTTCCGACAATCTTTCCCTGCATTATGAGATGCAAGATCTCGTACTTCTCTGGATGTCTCATCACATGTCCGAGATATTGAAGTTTTCGGATTTTTATTGTTTGATTATTATTTATTGACTTCCGACAGTCTTTCCCTGCATTATGAGATGCAAGATCTCGTACTTCTCTGGATGTCTCATCACATGTCCGAGATATTGAAGTTTTCGGATTTTTATTGTTTTAATTACTTTTTTTCTTTATTCATCCAAACCATAACATCTTCGTCCAGTTTTGTCCATCCAGCTTATGTCCATCAACTCTATCCATCTGGCTTATTTTGAGTATTCTTCTGTAGATCCACATCTCGAATGCCTCAAGCCGCCTTATCAATTCTTCGCACCACTAACCGTTATTGTACGATCACTCGTTCAGAGGTTTCAAATGTTTTTCTGATTCATTTTACGGTTCGTGGAATGGAAAAATAATCAAACATCATTTCATTTTGATAGAAATAAAAAGATTTATTAGATTTTACGAAAATGTTCACATTGATCGTTTCTTACAAAATTAACATGATGTAAAAAAAACGATCGCTCAACATAACGTTGTAAAAAATTTATCTTTCTGAAAATCTGAGCAGCAGTTCAAATAAAACATTTAGAAGTTATTTTTTATACCCTAAATTTAAAACTTATATTTTTAGATAACCTTGCCCTTGTTATTAAGAAGACCTATCAACATTTAAAATTTTGATAGAACATCGATAGATATGCCTGTATCTGAATGAAAGGAATTCAATAACGCCGCACCCTAGAAGGTCTAAAATCCTAGTAATCATAAAAAACATTTCCTTTCCGCCTACCGCGCTCTTATCAACTGTTTCCTCGGTCTCGTTCGCGCAGACGCTCCTCGCGAAACTGGCTGACAAAAGGCGATTTTGCGTATATGTAAAATCAGTATATCCACACCATAAATCGAACCAAACGAATCGCCCAAAGAAATACACACTTCTCTGAACATAACAAATTTACCCTAGAGCGATGCTAAAACTCGGGCAGGCTCCCTGAACGGACCTTTACAACGAACGCGTGTTTATGGTTCTGATTTCACGTCGCGGCGGATGCCTTTGAAACCCATATCTGGTTTACACTATCGATGAATCTTCAACGTGTAATTTGAAAATCGAACGTGGAATTAAGAAACTTTGATAACGGGGATTAGCTTATCTGCCCCACAGACCAGCTCGGTGTTGTATAACAGTTGACGACACAAGGTGTGCGACCGGCTTCACGCGTGATGATGACCAGGGTCGCAAAAAGCCTTTTGAGCGCCCGAGCGCTCATTGAAAATTTGCGTTTTTTTACACAATTCGTACTTTGAATGCAATAATTTTTAATATAAATTGAATTTTAATATAAATGTCTATTGAGGCAAGACTAGTGGTACAAAAAGAGATTCTGATGTACGGAAGTGCTGCCTGGAGCTGGCAGAAGAGGAACGAAAGTATACTGAATGCGATAATGATGAGACCACTCAGACGTATGTATCGCAAATCCATTTATCTATCTATCCTCTCTGCCTGCATATCTGTAGTCTTCTCATTAAATAGTATACATAGATTTCGTAGCTGGTAATTATACTTCTATATTTTATGTAATTGTGTTCTCATACATACATATACATAAAAATATTTCAAATGTTTATTTATATAACATTTGTTTTACCACTATCTACATAAAAATAAAGATTATACACTCAAAATATATTAAAATAACAATAATTATGCGTAAAATTCGTTAATAAACAACCATCCTACATCGATAAACTTTATTTTTCGTTTTTTTATTTTGATTTCTTAAAAGTTTAGTCCTTGATCCTTTAGTGATTCTGAATTTGACACCAATATTTGCTTCGAAACCATCACTTATATTTGTGTTGATTAATTAAAGATTTAAATTAATTAAAGAAAAATTGCACAACTGTGGCGACAGAGACTTTCATGGGTAAAGACTAGCACAGATACAAATTCATAAATTACAACAATTAACAAAATGTTAAATGCTTTCTTTCACTGGACTTCTTTGAGCGACATCAATTCGAAACAATTGATTAGATTTTGATAATAAATATATATTTTCATTTTATTTATTTTAAATATTTTTATTCTTTAGAATGAGAGATTTCATTTATATTGAGCTAATATTAATAATACTTTATTTCAAAATTCATAAAATTTCAAAACTTCGGTTCACGCTCGTTGCCGCTTGGCGCCCTTGTGCGCCTTAATTTTCGCTCGCTCGATGGGGCCCTGGCAAAGTCAACAATACTACGTAATAATATTATGTACAGCAGAAAGTATGTCGCCTTCAAAGGAAAATTGAACTCCTGTACACTGATGCTTTTACATAAATATTACGTGTTTGCTTAATACATATGTTCTGTGTTATTATTATTAGCTTTTTGCGTGACTTGTTTTTTTATTCATTAAAAGTGATAAAATGTATATTTCTATAATATAGCATACAATTTATTACGAAAAATCTATATATATTTTTTTACTTCTGAATAAGAATCATCTTCAATTACGGTGGCAATTTTGACATAAATATTTGAATTAGACATTTATATCATGAAAATATTATTTAAAGAGTAACTAACTTAATTAACCAAATAAATTAGCAATGAAGCAATTATATCATATGAAATACTGTCTTGGAGAGGAGCACACAAAACAAATATTTAATATAAATATTTAACATGTTAAAAAGAGTCCTTTAAATAAACGTTCTCCGTGAAATAAGAGCCAAAAGTAGGAATGATGACTAAACTCTATTTAAATGTTTTTTTCTGCCAATCAACTATATATATATATATATTATATATATATATATAATATCAAAAATCTAAGAAGACGAAGAAGAAATACACTCGATAACACAGTTTCAGAACGTCCAATCACTGATGACTATATATATATATTATATATAATATATATAATATCAAAAATCTAAGAAGACGAAGAAGAAAATACACTCGATAACACAGTTTCAGAACTCGTCCAATCACTGATGGGCAACACAATATGCCGATAGTCAACTTCTAAGGAGACAGAATAACAGAAAACTCCATTTTACAATTCTTCAACAAACTGTCGGATTGTGCAACGGAGCAAAAATTAAGGATTTTTTGTTAAATAATATAACCTATGGAATAAAGAGGCACAGAACTGTTAATTATTACCTTATTACTAATTATTATTACTTACTTTTTCGCTTTATTATTTTGTTTTTTATTATAAATTTTGAATTAAATATTACAGATATACAATATATGTGAGACTCAGAATGAGAAACGTGCAGACCAGCCAAAGATGGCTTGACACGATCTAATACTCAGAAAAATCTGTATAGTAAATATTTAAAAAAAATCTATTTGAAGATACTTTGAAGGATTATACCTAACTTAAAATTTATCAACATAAATTATGTTGTTTTGGTATTATTCTTCCCTGTATATATTATTCTTAGGGCCGGTTGTTTCAAGTTGGATTAAAGTAAGCGTTCGTTTAAAGCATAGATATTTACGAAAACGGATCATCTGATTGGTAGAAAACGCAAAAATCTATGCTTTAAACGAACGTTTACTTTGATCCAACTTGAAACAACCGGGTCTTAGTCCAAGAGTCTTAGAGTGAGATCAAGAATTTGGGATCCCGAATTAAGATGACCAGCAGGAGTGACATTATTGGACCAGTGAGAAATACTAATACTGAGCAATCCCTCGGCGTGAAGTCCTTACTACTATACGTATATCGAAAAATATTCATCAACGTCACTTGAATACTTTCTAAGAATGCCAGAGGAATAACTACCAAGAAGGTAGTTTTTAAACATCGAAGGGAGGGAGGCCGATTGGTCCCATCCCTCCGACCAAGCAAAAATAATGTAGGTGTGTAGACAGTTAGGGGAATAATACCTAAGCGGCGCAATACAGGGGAAGATGAAATCGTCTTGTCCACTCATTAGGCTACTGACTCTCCTAGAATAAGGAGACGAAGATGATGACGATGATGAGTCACCAGAAATGTAACAGTGGGAATATAATTAATACCATTAAATGTACCCCAAACTATATATTAACTAATATTGAAATTTTCAAATTAGTAATTTTTTTCTTCTATAAATAAGGACAAAATATTACAGCACGAATACTTCATTGAAAAATTGTCCCTAAATGAAAACATCAATTAATCATGGTCGGCTGAGTAACGCAGTGGCCAGCCTGCAATCCCCGGACGAATAGCATCTTCTGAGATTGAGGAATAAACAAATTACCAGCTGAGTGATTGGTCCGTGGGAGGCTGCCGCTTCACTTCCACAGCATGATGAGGATGTCCACCATTACCTGATGAAGTGCATATATGGACGGATAGAGTTGAACTTCTCATTACTTTTGCAAACGTTGAATTTAGCATGGATCAGCTCTCATCACTCATCGCGCTTTCCTTATTATATTATTGTTTTGCTTTTCTATAAAAACAAAAAAATTCATTATTTTATTTTGGAGTATTTTGATTATGGTAAGTCTTGTGTACCTGCCCCATAGCGCTCCTAGAGAACCGTTTTTACAGAAAACCCTTACTAGCGTATTAAGCCTATTTGAATCAAAAACAATATTCTTCTTTATAGGTTAGGATAGTAATATCAATAAAACTTATTCAGACAAATGAAAGATTTTGAATAAACAAGCGATTAGTTTGTTGTGAGGTGGTTAAGATGTTAAGTGGTTAAGAGTGGTTAAGATATATTGCCTAGTGATATAGTGGTGAGTGGTTCCAGCTCCGTTCGAATTTCTATTTTTTTTTTAGAAATACTAAAGTTTATTTCCAATATAATTATCAAAATTACAACTTAAGAACCTATCGTTTTATTCATTTTAATCCAAGATTTATCCATAAGAAACTCAAAAGATATTTTTAACATAATACTTATGCATGTTATTGATGTACGTTTATTAAGCATGAATATTACATGAATGACCTTTAAAACATATATACTCGTATATCCTTTAATCTGCTTCCTTATGTTTCCTTCCTGGTCTCTTATAATATCAAGGTACTTTGATGGGTAGGTACAGTCATTATCCATCAAAGTATCTTGAACTAAGTAAATATATAAAAAGATTTATGATTTTTTTTAAATCGTCGTTTAATGGATAAACGTATACATAACTGCCAAACAATGGTCGTGTTATCTAAATCCTTCGAATTTATTATTGATTGCAATAAATCAGAATTATCGCTATCTGAACGAGAATGGTGTACGCCTTCCCAAAATATTATTATCGCTCCAAAACGTCCTAATCCTCGGCCAGGTTTGTGATTGTATCGCAATCGAAGGACCGTATCGCTGCGTGTCTCAATAATAATTTGTGATTTTGTGATTGATTGGTTTTTCCAAAGTAAAATAAAGCCCACCACAAAGAGTACCGCTCTATTGATAACCCACACCGTGACACATAAATCCCTTTGGATTTCATTTAGTTATTATTAGAAGCTTCATGATATTTAATATCATGCTGAGACGATGGAATTTTATAGATTAGAAGATAATAACATTTCGAAATAAACAAGAAGAAAAACAGCCATATCCATACTTATTCTTTAGTACCCGGTAAGTAACATAGGGGACATTTACCCCCTCTACCTTTACCTCTTCCCGTCCTCTTTATGTACTTTCCATGCAAATCTACACCGTTCCACCGATCTGACTCAAATTTTGCATACTTATTCTTCAAGGCGATCGTCCGGCCGCGAAAGCAAATTTCATAATTTTTTCTCTTGCGTTTGTATCACATTTTGTACGGAAATACCTGCATTATATTTAAATTTATTCATCAGGTTACATTTATTTTAAATACAGATATCCTGTTAAAATGATTCAAACTAAATTATATAATCTTCTATATATAGGTAGGTATAAAAAAAGTTGCGTTAGTTACACCATTTATAACTCAAGAACGGCTGGACCGATTTTTATTATCTTTGATTTGCAACCCGAATAGCAGAATAACTTTTAAAACAACGGGAAAAATCAACTTAAAAAAATTATGAAGAATATTCTTTTTGTCTTAAATTTTGTACATGGAACGGCTTTTTTGGTACCTCGAGAACTGATTGTCTGATTTAGATGAAATGTTTTTTTAATTAAGGATAAATTATAGATGTCTCACAGAGACGAAGCTATTTATATATGAGAAAAGTGGTTGGAAGTCCCTTATACGATGGCTGAGGGCTTACAACCGGTATGAGCTGGCTTAAGTGATCACTCTACACAACGCAACGATCACCAATTCCATCGTAAGAACATCCACACATTATCAAATTTTTAAAAGTTCTGTATATATGGTCGAATCAGGAACATCGATATCAATAAAACTCAATGTCTGTCTGTCTGTCTGTTTTCTATACAAATCTACACCGCTTGTCCGATCTGACCCAAATTTTGCATACTTATTCTTTAGGACCCGGGTAACACAGGCGATATTTCCCCCCTCCCCTGATATATTTTCCACGTAAATCTGTACCGTTCGACCGAACTAATCCAAATTTAGCAGTCTCATGCTTTGGGATACGGTGGGTAACACAGGTGAAATTTCCCCCCTCCCCTTTACATCTCTCCCTTTCCTGATATATTTTCCACGAAAATCTTTACCGTTTGACCGATCTGATCCAAATTTTGCATACTTATTCTTTGGAATACGGTGGGTAACATAAGTGAAATTTCTCCTTCCTTCTTTACTTCTCCCCCTTTCCTGATATATTTTCTACTCAAATCTGTACCATTCGACCGATGTGATCCAAATTTTGTATACTTATTCTATAAGACTCCGTCAGGTAACACGGGCGACATTTCCACGCTCTCCCTTTAGCCTTTTCCCCTCCCCTGATATATTTTCAAATCTGTACTGTTCTACGAATATAACATATATAATTTTTTAGGACCTGGCATAAATATGGGCCACATTTCTCCCTTAGGACATCCCAGCCTAGAATAACTGGAATTATTGTTTTTTTAGAAGCTTTGCGAAACAATGGAACTTTCCCGCCCCTCCCCCCCCCCCACAAATTTATTTTTAACTCAATCCTTTACCTGTGCGACGCCGGGTACCCAACAGTTTGTATTAAATAAGCTGAAAATTTCTGCATAGTCTACTTCGTTATGACAAAGAGTAAGTAATTAATCTTTTTATATTGCATCACTTTTGTTATCAATTATTAACAAGTTTTAAAATTCTATTAGAATTTTTTTTTTAATTTATTCAGTTGTGGTGTAGGTTTTATCTGTAGATTTTGTCGTATTTTTATCGAAATTTCCGTGTATTTTGTCGTGTATTTATCGAAAATCTGAAATGGCCTTCTTTGTGAAAAGTAGTCCAATTCAAAAATAGGCTGAAATTTGAATAATTTATGTTTGATAGATGGAATAATTACATAGATATCAAGAGATGCGAGATAATTTAAGACACAAAAGACTTTTCAGTCAGCTAGACGTTTTCTTAAATGAAGCAAACTTCACTTATATTTTGAATCCAACTATACAAGTGGTTGGTGTACCATAAATGTCTAAGAGTAATTTTATAACTATTAGAATTATTATCATAATTTTATAATTATATTTACATAATTTTGTATTTAGTTTACATAATTTTATATTTATATTTACCATATTAATAAATTTATAATTATTAAACTTATACGCTTGATTTTCATAATTTATTTCCATTTCTTTTTATAATTGTTTTTCATATACTAGTGTCAATAATTCAAACTATCGATATACATTTATCTTCGGATTCAATGTAAAACAATAAATATTAGACATGTCAATTTCTCAAAAATTAATAAAACTATTTTCTAGCAAAACCTTCGAAAGCGACAAACAGTCGGCATCTAAGGGATAAAATTAACAACGAGTAATTGCAAACATAATGGAGTTGGAAACAATTAGATCAGTCTACTAAACGTCTATCAATGTTGCGATTACGCAATCCTTTGGACCCGATAAAGCGTGGAGACTAAGCGCTAGAATGAATCACCACGAAACCTCCACGAACGCGACTAGAAACGTCTAAAGCAATTTTCAGTTCATCTAATAAACGGGGTCAAAACGCAGTGTCGCCTTTGATAGATGAAGGAATAAATGTTTCGCCGTTTTGCATTATGTGCCCATCGTTCCTTGACATTAGTGGATCAAACTTAATGCATTATTATCTGGCGATTGCTTAGCAAACAGTGGCCCGCTAGTCGTATTATCATTTATTCACTTTAATGAGGGAATGATTGACCAGCCGCGGGTCGAGTCGGCGCTTATTATTCATCGAGTCCTGAAGATTTGTGTTTGATTCACTATATTGACATTCAACTGTGTTTATTTTACAAACATGGTTACAACAAACTACCGGCATTAAGGAGTCATAATGCATATTTTATATGCAATTTAAATGTCCGTAAACAAATTAGGAATGTAGGATGCAATTTTTGTCTCGTGATATGATAAAAATAACAATTAGACACCTGAGTATATTACAAATTAAATAGCATGTATGTATGCAATATTTCTTAAAGTGACGAAATACCCAAAGTGTACAGAAATATATTTTTCATTAAAATTTTAATTTACATTAAAAATGTTGCTAAATACAGAGGGAGAGTATTATTGTAATGCTAATCTTTACCTATAAAACTCAATGTCTGTCTGTCTGTCTGTCTGTCTGTCTGTCTGTCTGCCTGTCTGTCTATCTGTCTGTCTTTTATCTGACTGTCTATCTATCTGTCTGTCTGTCTGTCTGTTCTCTATACAAATCTATACCGTTTGTCCGATTCGATTCAAACATTACATACTTATGCTTTAGGACCCGGCGGGTAACATAGGCGACATTTCCTTCCTATTCTTTTACCCCTTCCCTTCCCCCTGATATATTTTCGATGCAAATCTGTACCGTTTGACCGATTGGACTCAAAATTTGGAAACTTATTCGGACTCGGCGGGTAACACGCGACATTTCTCCCCTATTCTTTTATCCCTTCCCCACCGCTGATTATTTTCGATGCAAATCTGTACAGTTTGACCGATCGGACTCAAAATTTGTAAACTTTTTCTTTAGAACCCGGCGGGTAACAAAGGTGACATTTCCTCCCTCCTCTTTTACCTTTTCTCCTCCCCCTGATCAATACCGTTCGAATCAAACATTTTTTCCCCCTCACAAATTTATTCTCAACTTAATCCTTAACCCGTGCAACGCCGGTTACGAACATATAATATTATATTAGATTTAAAAAAAATAGAAACGTGCGCACGGAATATGGGTCGCATCTCGCATCAATTCGCCATTTTCAAACTATGCTAAATGCTTGTGCTATGAAAATAGGACTAAATTGCTTGTGGTGGCGGAGTGAAACTCGAACCCTCAAATATATTTATTCACAGGTATTCACATTATATAAGTTAATACAGTCTAAATACAAGAAAGATTATAAAAAATCTTATTAAATAAGCAAAGATACACACAACAAAGTAGGTACAAAAAGTTAAAATAAAAAAAATTATGTTACACACAAAACGGTATAATCAATTACACTATTGTTTCAATATTTTTTCTTAAGAAACCGGAAAAAATATTATGGATTTTTTCGAAATGTCCTCTAATGAAATTTTGCACTTCACATTAATATATCTCGTTGTGAAATATTTTTCACGCACATTATTTGTTATTTTTGCAATTTTCCTTAAAGCTCGCATGTCGAATGACAATAGCAAAGTACCCCGCATTGTTTTCGTGTTTGTCCGTACTCACGGATATTCCTTTACGTCTGCAAACCACGGCGGGCGGAGCTCAGCGGTGATACATGTTGTCCAAACAGAGATAAAAATGCATATTTTACCGGGTAAACTTACGCCAGAACACGGTTAGGGTCACGTGAGCAAACATTGCCAGGGCTGCCTCTCGTCCTAGGGGCAAGGAACACGCCGACTCCAGCTGTACGCTTTTTTTAAACATCATTTTAAAAGTATAAATTTATTTAAATTAATTAAAAACTACTCCATTTAAAAATATACGTAATAAATTTACACAATCACACATATTAAATCTGAGATAAATTTAAGTGTATACGATTTATTGTGTTTTGTAATATTTTATAGTGCGCAGATTATTGACCATTTTTATAGTACCACAGTACATAAGTTAAAATAAAAATATGCTAATAAATTTGACCACCCCCCGTAACATATATTCCTAACACTAAAGTTGGTAAGAGATGTAAAATGACAATAAAATATTTATTAAACCTTATAAATATGCAAAATATTTCATCTTACATAGTTCTTTTTTTCATTTATTTTTCATCAATTTAGTTCAAATTTAAAGTTAGGGTTTTGAGAAATGCATTTGACTTGTAACGTAAATAAAAGAGGATAAATGCCCGGGGGGCCATATTTTGATCAGAGTCCTGAAGACCTATGGAGCAAAATTTGTGTATCGTTTAATATAATACACATTTATATCGTAAGGTAGTCAAGGTGAAAAAGATAATATCTATGTATGTATTACGCAGGTCCTGAATAGTAGGCAAAAATTTATTATATTTGGTCAAAGTATAGGTGTGTAAAGAGAATAGAAAGACTCTTGCTCGCAAAAAACATTTATTTTATATAAGTAGATACGTATATTGTAGATATACACGTACCCATGTGGAGTATAAAAGCAAAGTAATATCTAAAAAAATTAATACGGTCATCAAGGATTAATAATTTATAATAAACTGAATTCAAGATTTTATAGGAAACAAAATCTATAAATTTATACGAAATTATATTAAAAGAGATAGATATATAAAATCTGGAATTCAGTACATTTTAAATTAGTAATCCTTGGTGAATGCATTGAAAACAATTTTTTGGATAATGCTTCCTTTGCTTTTATACCCCATATATGTGATTATGTCAGGGACGTGTAGGGAGAATAAGAAGCATGACTTTTATTTTAATATATACTCGAAATAAAAATATAAATTAAATATTTATCTGGCAGAATATTATGAAATATTAAAATCTGAATAATATTTTAATTATTGTGATAGGAATATTAAGAGATTTATCTCTTATTTCGGTTTCTTTTCAAAATTATGCTAAGGAAAATTCACGTTTCTTGTTTTCATTGCAAGCCCTTAGATGCTGTTATTGCAGACTTTAAAGCTTCCGTTAAAAAATTCAAAATTTTACAAATATGAATACTACCGCCCTAGCTAGATTAATGGTAGATTTCGATGATAACGTATCAGATTACATGATAGATTTCGGTTTAGTTAAGTATATTCATAGCACTCACTTTAATTTTTTTTTGCTTAAATGTTGTTAACGTGTTCGAGTTGAGACCCCCCGCAGACCCCTAGCAGCGCGGCGCCCCTTCTACCGGCCAGAACACGAGAGCGTCAGTGTACGTCACTGGTCCTCTAGGCAAACGTTTTTCATATTTTCCATTTTGACATTTTCCGTTGCAGTCGGCGTGCACATCCATTACACCCTGGGGAAGCTCCGAGACACTTTCCACGACTTGCTTTGTAAGTGCGCATAGACAAATGTTTGAATGATAAATAATGTTTGGATTGTGAAAAACAATATGATATACTCCTTGAAACAATTATTAAATTTAATATAATAAAACTCTCTGGGAAGGTTTTCAAGATCGTTGCCTTTTGTTTTGATATTCCACGTACTAGGCTTTAATATTATACACACATATATATATAATATAATAAATAATTACAGATAAAATATTATTTTTTTCATAAAAAAGTAGCTTATTTTCATAGAAACGACATATATAAATAACAAAATCCCTATGTCCGGATGTAGGTACATTTAAACAATTGTATTAATATTTGCCGTAAACCCGTGAAAAATCACGGGACATAATAATGATTAATAACGACCCTCGCTTGAAACATGATTGACGCGTCACACTCGGGCGCTCGGGCCTCATTAGGGGCTAGTCATCATCATAAGGGTTTTTATCGTATTGCCAGCAGATTTACCAGCCAATTACAGCGAGTTACGAAAGAGTCAAAGTTACATTGAGAAATTAAAAAAGTTGATTTTATACGCGTATACGTAAGTCCTCTACATGCAAACTATCAAAGATACGAGTGTCTGTGTCCGATGCATATTTTTTGAATAAGTGCAAATTCAATTTCAAATTGTGCAAGGTCAGCTCGCGTATCTGCGCCTGGCGGCGGGCAAGATCCGCGCTTTCAATAATGTTTACAGTAGTTATGTAAAGTTTTTAGTGTGATGCTCCAGCGCTGCGCGATGTTTGATGTAAAGCGCAAGAATAGAGTTGATGGAGCCGGTAGTGCTACATGGTGTTTAGGTAAAGCAATGAAAATTTGGCAACGTTGGCTTTTTTCGACTTGCAAACAAATTTAACTTGAGAACTAGGTTTAAAACAAAATAATTTCATATAAAGAGAAATTATTGCACATACATATTAGTTTTCCAACAAATTTTTATATATGTATAACTACTCTTTATTAAAACAATATGTTAATCTATTAGCTTTTCAGCAATGTTAAATTATAACATGCCAAAGACTGGCGATGCTGAAGAAACCCTGAATCATTGCACATAATAATTATAAATAGTAAAAAACAAATTGAAACACTGCAGTAATTTTTTTCTATCATATTCCTGCCCCGATAGGCAAAAAAATACCCGTCACAATATACTATTGTGACGGGTGTTTTTTTTATATACGTAATATTTTTTATTTTTTTGTTTATAAAGTATATATAATTCTCGTAAAACGTATATATTAAATACGTTATATACAAATACTTTAAGGCAATAAAAGTATAAAAATAAATTAATTGTAAATAGAATACTCAGAATCTTCTGGTTTGTATCTTCTGGGGTATTATGCCGTGTTATTACGACCTTTCTGGCCGATGTTTCGGATCTCATTGCAGGATCCATCATCAGCCCTGACGATGGACTCTGCAATGGGATCTGAAACGTCGGCCAGAAAGGTCGTAATAATACGGTATAATACTGCAGAAGACACAAACCAGAAAAAAATAATTGTAAATTGATTATGAGAAGAAAACATATGTTTTCTTGTAAGTAGTACGTACGAGAATACCACGTACAAACGTAACAGTGTACGATACAACCCAATTCACCTTCTTTGACCAACATTCTCGATAAGTAAATAAAACACCGGACCCTTTTTGCTGAAGCAAAGTTCACGCGTCAATATTTAATAAATCCCCCTTTTAAATACACGGCCAAGGAGTGTCTGACAATCAATCATGGCGGAATGTGTCGCGAGTAGCAGCGCCGGGGCCCCGGGGACCCGGGCTCGGCGGCCGGCCCGGCAGCCCGTCAGCTATTCCGGAGGTAAACTTAGCTGGAACAAAGATTTCGAATAAAACACAATGCGATTCGAGGACGTTTGTACTTTTACAGTTTGGCGGGTATTCCCCCCAGGCCGGCCGTGGGGTAGTTTGTGATGTGCGTGAATGCAGAGGACACACTCCACTATCATGGGGCAGAATTTTTAAACATAATACATGTATGAATATTTCAAGAACAGTGTCGTGTTGTTGGGAGACTGAATGTCCGTTTTGTGTCGTATCAATAAAAAATTTTGAAAAAAAATAGTGGCGTAGCAAATAATCGTCTCGAGAACAAAACTTGTATAACTTTTTAAATTGAAAATATTTTTTCCATATTTAATGCAAATACATTGTGGTAGTAAAGCCAATCGTAAAATATAATTTTATTCTTGATAAAAATATTTTTTCAAGAATATAATTATTAGAACACTACTTGAAATGCTTTATTGTGTAATCATAATAGAAATAAAACACTATCAGGTGCATACCTTTAAATTAATTAATGTAAGGTTCAAGTACGTCACTTCTCCGATACCCCAAAATGATTTTTCTGGCTGAATCTTTAAATTTAGTTAAAACTTCTCGATTACACAACGAAATTATTTTACATTTAAATAGATGACTTACTTTTTTGTACCAGATAGTATCTACAGGCGGCAGCTACGCGACTGAATGTTTGTGTAGATGAAAATTGCTCATATAATGTCGCGACTAAGTAGTCAACCGGCGAGCCATGTCCTGGGCAATGCGCAATCCTTTAATATAGAAGGCTGGTAGACCATTCGCAATACTTAATAATGCTGGACCGAGTACGAAATTCAATGGAGTATAATAAATACCCTCATGATATAATACTAAGAAGAATTTATTTTTCTAGTATTTCATTATTAATTTTTTTAAATAACGGGTTATTGTTTACATATTTGTATAGATTTAATAACACAGTGGAAGAACGATACATAAAAAAAAATAACGGGTCATGATAATATGACAACGAAGCAAATTAACGATTGGAAGTGCAATTAATTATCGCCCCGTTAAAAATAGATCTATTACAGAGGCAAAATTATAGAGTTTATAAATATAACATTTTTCATTACAATGTCCAAATAATCTGTTTGCGAATCGAACGTAAAAGGGCGAGTTGTTTCAGCTTCACGGATTTATCAATTTAAATGCAAATTGCAAATTAATCATCCCGGCCGCGGGCCATACACTTTTAATTTGTTAAAAGCGCGTGAAAATAACAATCTCGATAAATGAACTTTTTTGCAGCCCGGCATTTATATTCGCCCCATGATATGCACGCACACCGCGCCGCGCGCCGGGCCTGCCCGCACCTGTTGTTTTAGCGAAATTGAAAATATTTTTTCAGCCTGCAGCGATGTATGTAAGTGATAGAAAATAAAGTTTGATTAAATGTTTGTCGGAACCCCACAACACATTGATATATTCATATGACGAAGCCGTAGATTCGATACTCTATTATTTGCTGCGGTCTTCTATTGAGAAAAGTTTTATTTTATTTTCTATATTGTCTTATATTTTACTTAAATAAACGATTGAGAAAAAAAATAAAAAATTGCATCCTCATAGATTAATGAGAATAATTATATTAAATATATCTGCATCATTGAATATTGTTTATATATTTTTTAAATATTGGTAATGAGACAAAATATCATATTCATTGTCAGTGAAAAAATCTTTGCTAGTTCGGTACACAGTTTTTATAATTTTATTTAGTTGTATTGAAGCGAATGAATTTTTCAAAATTGATATAAGTTACTGTAATTACGTAACGACTTTATGAAAAAAAGAAATATTGGTAAAAATGCAAAATTTTATATTACACATCTCCATAACTATTGATATTATTAGGTTAAGGTTGCTTGAACATTATCAAGGCAGGAATCCTGAAACTAGCTATGAGAGGTTATATGTACCCACGTATTACCATCATCACGTGGTTAAGATCCATCTTCTTTGATATTTGTTTTCTTATGCATTAGTTTTCATCACTGCTGACTGTTGTCACAGAAAGTCCCCCAATCATGTACGAGTACACCAAGTTTTCTCACATCAAGCCTTTCTCAGTATTATCACCGCTTCTTCTTCGATGTCTGCCCCGTGGTCGCGTCCCTTGGGGTTTGGGGTTCCACAGTGCCACATGTGGATGCCTTAGAGCGAGCACTCTTTGGATACTTCCAGCCCAGCCTAATCGAGCGATCAATCTCCGGTGTGGCCACGATGTTTGAAAAGATGCATTTCGTGATTCCACGTGATTCTCCACTGCCCGTTTTCCTGAATATTATTGTTTGTATATTATACAATTCGTTTGACTTTGTATATTTACATGTTGCAATTGTTCATATTTATTTTTAGTAGGTAACTATCCACAAAATTAAGGATTACTTCTTGACATTACATTCCATTCACATCATGGTTTGATATTACAAAAGGTGTCAAACAGGGATGCGTAATGTCACCATGGCTTTTCAACCTGTATATGGATAATTGTATGAAAGAACTGAAGGATCTAGAAGTTGGAGCGAAAATGGACGGACTCACCATATCCTGTCTGCTATACGCAGACGATGCAGTATTAGTGGCTAACAGTGAAGCTGATCTGCAGTGCTTGGTATCCAGGATGTCCGATGTATGCATGCAGAGTGAACTTCTGATGAATGTCAGCAAATCGAAAGTGATGGTATTCGAGAGAGACGAAAGAGTGACTAAGTGTGATGTAATTATAAACAACGAATGCTTAGAACAAGTGAACGAGTTTGTGTATTTGGGAAGTATGTTTAGTAGAGACGGCAAGGCTGAGAATGATATCGAAAGGAGAGTAACTGCGGGAAACAAAGTTAATGGTGCACTAAATGCAATTATGGCCAATAAGAATCTGTCAAAAGAAGCAAGACTAGCGGTACATAATGGCGTTCTAGTGCCAACCCTTATGTATGGAAGTGAAGCCTGGAATTGGCAAAAGAGGAATAACAGTAGAGCTGAATGCGGTGAAATGCGGTCACTAAGACGCTTGTGTGGAAAATCTTTGGTCGATAGAGTGAGGAATGAACAAATTAGAAGTGAATGCAATGCTGGCTGTAGTGTGGTAGATAGAATAAAGAAAGGAGTGCTGAGATGGTTTGGTCATGTGGAACGTATGAACGAGGAAAGGATGGTTAAGAAAATATATGAGGCGAATGTTGAAGGCAACAGGAATAGAGGGCGTCCGCGAAAGACCTGGCACGATCAGGTACTACAAGTATTTAAGGATGGCCCTGTTAAAAGCCGCAACAATCGTAGAACGTGTATGAGAAGATGTATGAATGTGGCCGAAGCAAAAGTGGTGTGCCAGGATAGAAGAGTGTGGCGTTCAATCCTCTCTGCCTACCCCTGCAGGGAAACGGCGTGATGGTTAGTTAGTTAGTTAGTTAGTTAGTTTCTTGACATTACATTCGTACCCACTAAATTGTATACCTCTTATTTTTAATGGATTTAATCCCATATTTTAGTTTAAAGTAATATTTTTTTATTTCATTCGTCTTCGATTTTATCAATTTAATATAAACATTATCACTTCTTCCAACACAGCAAAATATTTTTAAATGTTTATCTACGCATTACAAACACGATCATGTGTTTACTGCGTTACTGCATTTTATTAAATTTTACTCTAATTTGTACTAATAATCGATTTCGGCGTAATGAAACACCGGCACAACCTAAATAAAATAATCCAACTGTAGAAAATTGTAACTCTGTCAGTGATTATGCATTGAGAATGCTAGGATTTATTATTCGTACTGCCAGTGTTTTTGAAAATACTAAGAAGTCTTCACAACTCCTTACTTTTTTAATTTATTTATTTATATTTATCTTGATACATTCCGGTAGGAAAAAGACCCGCTCATCTCACTAGGAAGAGCCTGTATCGAGAGCTGACAATATAGTGAGAACAAAATAATATAAATATAAAACAAAATACTACATAACTATAAAATTAATCAATTAATTCACAATATAAATATAAAATGCGGATAATAAAAACAATAGATATTAAAGCAATAGTGAAAGTAAAAAGAGTATATATGTAAAGATATATATATGGATTGTAACAATATGCATATATTTTTGAATACCAAAGCAATAGCAAAATTAAAAATAATATATTCAAAAAATTATATGTATGTTAGCGTAAATTAAATGATGAAAAAAAAATTAGTTATGATTTTTTTTCGAAGTGGACTCGAGAATGGCTCGATGATTTGGGGGCCACATGAGCTTAAGTACGTGCTTTTTTATGGTAGAGAAAGTACAAAATAAGTTTCTGAGATATCTCTGTATGAGAGAGCGCGGAGATTATCCTTGGCTACCCAACTGAGTTTCCTAGGGTATGCTTGGCTACAATTGTTAAGAGACTAGAAGGAATGTGTATTTGGTTACGCATTTTTATCGATTGTTGCGCAGTATTCACTATTTCAATATACAGGATCAACTTGCCGATGGTTATGCCTGATGGAAGAGCTACCGCTATGCTGAACAATATCACTTTGTACATCGATCCGTTCCATATCTCTGAGAGGGTTTTCCGAAGCAGGCTTCTCCCACATCTTTGATAAAAATTATTATGTACGTATATTAATTAAATTTAATAACTTGTACGAATTACAAGTTTTTTATGTATAAGTTATTTATTAAATAAATTGAATTGATATAATTAATAAAAACATACTTTGTTTTCATTCTTTATTTATTGAACATATTTACATGTTTCAGGACCAATGGTCCCTTCATCAGGCTACAATGTATACAGTATACATTCTATCATGAAACTCATCATCAATAAACACGTGGTGAAAACAAAGTATATTTATATTAATAATATCACAAAAAATCATTTTGACCTCTTTGAAGAAATTGAATTGAATTGAACTTCTATAAAGCCTAGAAAACCTTAAGAATCATCTAAAACTTTAATAAAATAAAAAATATAATCTAAACAATCATCCTATTTCATAATGCTATGATTGCTGTCCTTGTTAAAGTATTGTCATTATTTGTATTAATATTGTATTTTTCAGCTTCAATATTGTAATAGAAAAAATATAGGTACTTATGGCAGAAATAGTAATATTTAAAAACATAGAAAATATATTGTTTCTATATAAAGAATGCGAACAAAATATACTAACATAAACACAACAAATAAATAATTATTAAAACATTATTGAAATATTCAATCATGTTTTCTAACATGAAATAAACATACAACATTTGAATTGAATTATTTTTTTTTTTTCCATTTTGAATGTATTCTACGCCTTATTCAATATTGCGAATATTTACGAAACATTCACAAGGCAAAATAACTATTTATCTTGCGAAGCGTGACAATATTATTCGAACGTTTTGTACGAATGAAAGGATAATTCTCGCTTTAATATTTATACCGAGGGGTTCGCGCGATCGCCGAAAGGGCAAACAAGTGCACGAAATCATAACCTAGAAAAATTCGGCGCGCTTTTCTGCGCTTCCGCGCCGAATCGGTCCGTCCCGCTCCGCGCGGCCGACAATGCGGCAATCATCTCAATCCGCCATTCACGGCGGCGAACAATGCGCTCTCGCCGGCCGTATTTATTATTATTTTCATTACACTTGCCCTCGCCCGATGTAAAATCCGATAAATTCGGATCCGTGTAAATCATAAGCGGGACTGGATGCAGGGGCGCCACCCTCGCTAACGTGTTAATTAAGGGGGTTTGCCCATCGCCAGGGGATGAAAGTCAATTTACACTTTACACAACATGATACAGCTCATTTCACATTCGGATCTGGCTCGCGGTGATGCGCGAAGGGTGCCGACAGGGCTCGCTACGGGGACTGATCGCTTATTCTGAAGGGACCGCATCGCGAGCCAGGGGTTCGGCAGTAAATTGTCTCGACTTGTCCCGTCTCGTCCTATAAATCCGACTGTTAAATAATGATGCGTGTAACTTGGCCTCTGACTTTAGTTGAGATAAATTAATACAATTATTAATTAATACATAATACATACAGAGTGTTTGTTTATCTTAGCGCATTTATGACACTCAATGTCATTATTTACTAATCCAGGTTTATAATCTTTGAGGTTATGATTAGATGATTTAACCTACTTTAAGGACCCTTATTATCTCTTCTATTTTACTTTAAATTAACAATTTCATGTTCTATGTCGTGGATTTCTATTATTAGTTTACCAAATGTTCATTTCATTGTGTCATTTTAAACTACGTTACTGTTGAGATTCCTTAAGGCGATCGTCTAGCAGAATGAGCAAATTTCATCATTTTTTCTCATATTTTCTCTTGCGTTTTTTATCACATTTTTGTAGGGAAATATCACATTTTAAAATTTATTCATCAGGTAACATATATTTTAAATACGAATATCTTATTAAAATAGCACAAACTAAATTAAATAATTGATTAATAAATTACCAAACCTTCGATGTTTTAAAAATGAAGAAAATTGCTCCACTTTGTGGGCCTTTTATGACTGAACGGCCTGTTAAAATGTATTTTTTATTCAATAATATTACAAAGTAAACGTTTATCTTAAATTTTTTATAATTATTGCAAAATCTGTTAGTACGTTTACATGCAATTTATGTTTTAAAAAATACTGTTTTTTAAAAATATTTTATTTTATGTGTGTTTTTTTCATCCTTTATAGATAGTTTATAACTTTTTTTCTTTAACAAATTAAAGAAATAGACATTATTATTTAAAAAATAATACAAAAAAAATCAAAAAATTATTCTCGATTTCAGATATTAGCTATTTAATTTATTTAACTCTTTTTATACTTCAATTGACAACTTTTATACTTCAATAGTCAAAAGAATAGATAATTTAATTTTATAATAAAAACAAAAAAAATCAAAATCTTTGTCGATATTCCCGATTTTAGATATTTAATCAAGACGCAACGTATTATGACACAATACGCAGTGCCTTGATTAAATAGCTAATATCTGAAATCGAGAATAATTTTTTGATTTTTTTTGTATTAATTTTTAAATAATAATGTCTATTTCTTTAATTTGTTAAAGAAAAAAAGTTATAAACTATCTATAAAGGATGAAAAAAACACACATAAAATAAAAATAATTTAAAAAATAGTGTTTTTTAAAACATAAATTTCATGTAAACGTACTAACAGATTTTGCAATAATTATAAAAAATTTAAGATAAACGTTTACTTTGTAATATTATTGAATAAAAAATACATCTCAACAGGCCGTTCAGTCATAAAAGGCCCACAAAGTGGAGTAATTTTCTTCATTTTTAAAACATCGAAGATTTTGTAATTTATTAATCAATTATATAATTTAGTTTGTGAAATTTTAACAAAATATTCGTATTTACAATAAACGTAATCTGATGAATAAATTTTAAAATGAGATATTTCCATACAAAAATGTGATAAAAAACGCAAGAGATGATATGGGAAAAAATTGTGAAATTTGCTCACTCTGCTAGACGATCGCCTTAAATAAATAAATATTCTCGAGTGCCTATGTCTATGAACTTGTAAGTTTATGAATTATATAATTTAAACTAAAAAGATAACACCACTTTCTTTGCAGAACAAATAAAATTCGGAATCAGCAGGCTCATGGCGGACAAGGTGGATGACGAGGAAGAGGACGCCATCCCGCTGCGCAACAACAACAACAACAACAACGTGTACCCCGAGACCACGTACGCCGCCACGGAGAGGGCCGACTCCCCGTGCAGCCCGCCCCCGCGCTCCCGCTCCACGTCCCCCGAGCTGGAGGTGGACTCTCCGCCGCCGGCCCGGCTGCCCGACTCGCCCGTGAAGCGCTCCGAGACCTTCTCCGTGAGCGCGCTGCTGCGGCCCGACCTGCCCCGCCCGCAGCGGTCGCCCCCGGCCGAGCGGTCTCCGCCCTCCTTCACCGAGACGGTCTCCGTCACCAGATCCTTATTCTACCCTAGCAATCCGTTCGCCGACTTCTTGAGAGACTCTAACTTACAAAAAAGTGTTCAAGAATATCCTCCCGGTACGAGTCAAGGTTTCTTTCCTAGACAGTTCGTTCCTCCCGGGTTCTTCCATCCGGGGATGTACCCGACGAGCCAAATGATGGGCGGAAAAGAAGGCGACGAGAGAGGGTTCTTCGCGAATCCCGCCTCGCTGTACCTGAGCGCCGTGCAGGCGGCGGCCGCGGCGGCGCTGCAGGCGGGCGGGCAGGGCGCGGCCCCCTACTGCCCGCTGCCCGCCGAGGAGCTGTTCCGGCTGCGGCAGCTGCACGCGCAGCACCAGCTGCTGCTGCGGCCGGGCGCGCACGCCCACGCGCACCCCCTGGCGGACGTGTTCTCGTGCGTCAAGTGCGAGAAGATGTTCTCCACGCCGCACGGCCTGGAGGTGCACGCCCGCCGCTCCCACAACGGCAAGAGGCCCTTCGCCTGCGAGCTCTGTAACAAAACCTTCGGACACGAGATTAGCCTCAGTCAACATAGGTAAAAAAATATCTTTACTACTAAACAGTGATATCCTATATTATTCTCTAGTTTATTCCATAGTCTCCAGAGACACAAATAATAATTAAAGTCAATCATTAAATGCATGGAAAACATAAACTACCGTTTCTCTAGTGAAATTACATTTTTTTTAATATATAACAACTCGTGTTTCGAAAGTATCAGAAACTCTAATTCAATCATCATGATGAATAATCCCTACAATATTGACGCCAAATCAATAAATAATATTATAATTAATGTATTGACTCGCAAATTTGAAACTAGTCTCTTTCTATTCCTTATTAAAACTTGTCGTATTCCCTCGTCTTGGCTTGTTTCTTTACCCTTAACTAATGAGGTGGGTCCACTGGAACCAAGTCAATTGTAAAATTAATAAAAAATGAATAACTGATGATTTCAGAAATCCTTTTTTTATATTGAACAGTTTGTCTTATGGTTAGCTATATTAGATACTATAATCACTTGAATAGAAACTGTAACATTCTTAACTTTACTTTTTTTCTTGTGAATCAATTTTTTCTTAGACTAAAAGTACAAAAAATTCAAAAAAAATATGAACAAATATAAAAAAAGGAACAAATATTTAAAAACAAAAATAATCATTTTTTCAGAAAATAACAACTAAAATCACATTACATTAACTGACAGATGCTCTTTTTCACCTAAAATTCACATGCGGAATTTGCAGACCGTTTTAGAACACGTCATACATGAGGGTTTGCATTTTACATAGCAATGGATACTCTTCGTCTTTTTACTAGATGGACAAAAAGTACATCCCTTTATTTTATTTATTATTATTTATTTATCCATCTAATATCACACTTTCGTCCATTTCAGAGCTTGGTAAAGTAATTTGCAATGTGTTTGCAATGCTCATTTTGATTTGGTATGTTTCCTCTTCATCATCAATAAAATCGTAAATCAAACTTTTGATTTACAGAACAACTGGGAACATTTCCAATGAAATACTTTAAATAAACAATAATTTTTAAAAAATAAGTTGATAAAAGAGTTATGTAACTAATGACTGGACCCAAGCTAGCTCAAAAACGTACATTTAGAGCGGCGCACCGTGTACATCCTTCCGCCCGTGCATGCATCGGCCGACTTCCGACTTCATGAATTTTAGGCATATTTCACGATTTCGCCTGGGTCCATTGGACCCACGTCATTATTTAAGGATTAGTCATGGTGAACATAAATCAAATATTTTCAAAAATTCTTAAGAAGTTGTTGCAATAACCTATTATCATGTTGTTTTATCTCACCTACAAAGTAGGACCACGAATAATTAACCATCCCCCCACTTCTCAGGGCTGTACACAGTGTGGAGAAGGTTTTCGAATGCAAGCAGTGTGGGAAAACCTTTAAGAGGTCCAGCACCCTATCCACGCACCTGCTCATCCACTCCGACACCAGGCCCTATCCCTGCCAGTACTGCGGAAAGCGGTTCCACCAGAAGTCAGACATGAAGAAGCACACCTACATTCATACTGGTGAGCTATCAATTTCCTTGATTATTTCATGCTCAGGATATCAAGAAACAAAGTTCAACAGGAAAATTTCATATATTTTTAATAGAATAATCTTTATTTTGGTTTCAAAATTACGTCTACGAAAAATATTTTTTTTTATGTATATTTAAACTATGAAAATGATTTTGAATTCAACATTTTAAATTCCTGCCAAAACACTTAATTTCACTAGAATACGTGCGTCACAATTGTATGGTAATGGTACCCAGATGTACAAAAACTACGGCACTGCACCAAACATGCGAATTGATATGTCACGACATATGCGTTTTAATTGAGTTGTATTTTCAAAGATTTTTATTATAAAAATTACGAATAAAAACATAACCCCACATTATCCATACTGATTCCCAGAATATAATTAATGTTTATAAATCTATTTCAAATATTATCATCGATAGTTACCTACTTGTAATTTGTGAAATTTCCTTATCTACAGCAGCTCCAGTTAAAACCGCAGATTTACAATTACATAAATTATGATCTTACGCCTAATAATAGGCCTAATAAGTTAATTTTACTAATTCTGAAAGTAACAATATTAATTAGAATGTGATTATTATTCAAACACACAAAAATAGACTGAAAACGTAGACTTTCATTTTCGGTTACATTTGAATAATTCGAAAAAGATCATTTGTTTAATGTTAATAAATATGGTTAAAATGGCATGTACCTAAGTAGTCGTAAATTCTTATATGCTCCTGTAGAAATTTTGATGTCAGAGTGAAGGAATACTAAAGATTCCTTAACTCTGAATGATGGTCCTCGTAGCCCAATAGGCATGATACTGGCTCCTCACACGGAGGGTTCCGGGTTCGATTTCCGGTGAGGTCACAGTTAATCTATGTGATTTACTCATTTATGGGTATTTTGCGATGCGTTTCGCTTCTCTAATTGGGCTTCTTGGACTGTTGAAGTGTAAAATTAAAAAAAATATTCCGAATTTTCTAATCGTCTTTTGGAAATAAATCATTATGTTGATATCAATAAGGATTTACAAATTTTACGCACAAATTACATAAGACTACAGTTGGATAAATTAGAAATTTTGAAAATAAAGAATGTTTGAATATTAAATTAAATATTATAAATAACCAGGTCATTTTTGCAAAAAGTTACCCTTTAAATTTGTTTTCACGTTAATACTTAATTAGTTATTCATCTCCCATATATTTATTTTTTATTTTGTTAATGTCTTTATTTATGATAGTGCTCTTTTAGCAAATTTTAAAATTTAATATATAAGGTATTTATATATATATTTTTTATTATTAGGTTAAAATTTCAAGTTACTTATAAATATATCCATGGTCACCTGATATATTTATGCACACTACCGTTGTAATAATTTGTAAATTGAATAAAGTTTTCGAGTCGATATATTATTCATCGATTATGCTGTTTTTACTTCAACTTTTTACTTAAATTTAAATTTTACTTAAACTCATATAAAATATGCGCCTTGAACAATGTTCTCGATCGCTGAAACACTCGTACTCCGTAATAACGCAATTGTGCCCGTGCTCTCTAGGTACTGGGAATTAATATTCACGGAAATTCGGTCTGGTATTATAATTCTCTGGCCAGTCCGCGGTCAAATTGGGGTCTGGCCTCCGCAGCAGGTATCATGTTTGTGTAAAATAGCGCTCCCAGTTATAGTAATTGTTCATTTGGACCCTCAGAGGCTGCTTTAATCCGAGGAGAGGTCCGACTGCGGTTTACTGACACGTTTAGAGCTTTACCTTCCTTTACGCTCGCTGTTCAACTCTTTGCTGTATTATATAAAAGTGGCCGCAGATTAAACTATTGTTCCTTGTGATCTTGGAGCCGTATTTCGGTGTTTAATGTTTGGTACAAGCCGCTTGGTTTGCATTTTATCACTTATTGTTAGTTATTTCGTTTAATTTGTCCTTTAAACGAGTATGCTACTTTTTATATATTTTTTGTCATATCTGTTAATTTCGACAACAACGCACCTGTGTTTCGTGTAGATAATTTTATTTTCATCCCCGAAATACGGATAATGGAAATTATTGGTTTAGTTTGATATATAGTTGTGTAACTATTCACACAAAACGTTAGAGTTTAAATGAATAATATTGCTTTATGTTTTCGATCAGGTTATGAAATAATCTTCATTTTCTTACAAAAGCGTATCAGTTTCAAATTTTTGCCGTTGTAATTATAGGCAATAGATTTATTTTTCGACACTGAAATATCACGCTTCTTGCTTTATCCATATTACAGAATCACATATGAGTATATTTAAAATCCTTTTTACTCTCTTTCTTATAACTCGTAGCGTCTGCTTTGTCGTCTGCCGGAGAAACTTTGGATCGATTTTTAACAATTTTCCCGTGATCCAATCGAGCTGAAACTTTGCAGGCTGACTCGTGGCGATGATAAAAATGATCTAACAAATTTTTTTTAAATTTTTTTTTATAATTATAGTATAATTTTGGATTTATCTAAATTTTAATGTTTTTTTCATACAACTGA
The DNA here is from genome assembly GCA_016648135.1 of Agrypnia vestita. Classification (NCBI taxonomy): domain Eukaryota; kingdom Metazoa; phylum Arthropoda; class Insecta; order Trichoptera; family Phryganeidae; genus Agrypnia; species Agrypnia vestita. The sequence continues at coordinate 93,099 of JADDOH010003040.1, forward strand.
GTAATCACCTCGACGCGTGCAGTAGGCACGAAACCTGGTTCAATAAGAAAGGGAGTATAAAAAAAACTTGGTTTTTATTGGTAAGTTTTTTTGATCTAGCGTTATGCCAGTACTAAGCAAGTGATCGAAGGTTCGAGCCGTATCTCGAGAAGTATCCAAGTTAAACCTAACCTTTATAGCGCTTAGCACGGTTTGAAAAGTAGTAGAGAAGAGTATGTGTTGTGATAGTAGAATAGACTACGATATAAATTATTAGAATTTTATCCTGCATTCTTGTTGTTCACAATCGTAAGAAAGTTTTATATTTATTTATATACATCAGCTGACAGTACTTCACTATCCATCTCCATTCATAATACCTACTGAATTCTTCAGCTCCTCATTCGGCTAGGCTGTGGAATCAACTATGCATAGGTATCACATCATCACAGACCATAATTATCTTCAAAATAAAAAAATTTTAGCATTCCCAAAACCCAGTTTAGCTCGTCCGTCTACAACTCGTCTCTTTATTTAGCTTTATTGAGCTAGTTTTGTCTCTGTACCGGAAATATGTTTAATTGTTTTACAAAGTTATGTGGTCGGTTGGAATAAATTGCGAACTGGCAATAAACCCGCCATTGTAATATTAGGTATACAAAAAGCGAATAAATAAAAAATAACAAAAATAGAGATATACCTTAACAAAGATTTTTGCACGATTTTACTATATTGATGATTTTTTTAGATTGTTGATTTTTTAGTTGAGTTTTACTATATTGAATATTGAATTATGAAAAAGTATATAAAAATCGGTAAATGTACCTGTAAATGTTATATTAAAATTTGGTTACTCTTTCGATATATTGTTAGTAGGTGAAAAACTGTTATGTCACAAGACGAACATTAGCCACTCAAGTGTGTATCTACTTATAAGAGCGAATCCCTTACACGCCCTTCCAGAAACCGCCAGAGATACCTATTTCCTCGCATAATCTCTTAACGTAATCTCCGTGTCATCTCCTCACGATGATCCCCTTAAATGTCTTGTGCTTGCACCACTATCCAATGGTGGTTTGCCAGGCTTAAATTCGTCTTTACTACTGCGGAACTCTGTGTGAGTAAATGGAACTTTATATAAAGGTCTGATCTCCTTCAAGCATACAAAAAATATGAAATTAACCAATTTTGAAACATTTTGATGACAGTGCTTCTCTTGAGTATCGTTCTTGTTTTCTGGCGACCAGGTTTAGAGAGCCGCACAATACAGTCTTGAGAACACTCCCTTGAAAGCCGGTAATTAGTAAATAATTCATCTTGGGTTGGGAAGGGGACCGACAACCCTTCGGTCTGCCCCTCCTTCCCTTGCTCCCTTCCTCCTTATCAACCCGACGATTTTCTCCCACTCCGCCTGCCCTCCTCGCGAAGCTTTGTAATTAATAATGGTACGGAAATATACTTAGCAAGGGTTTGATGTATAAATGGTATATAACACAATCTCCTTCCTTCAATTACCTTCGAAAAGTGCTGAGCTTTAATGAGAAAAATTTATTGAAAATAGAACTATTTCCGTCACTCATTCATAATTATTTTTTCGGATTTCATTATTTTATTACATAGCATTAAAGGGTTTACACTATTATAAAAGTAATAATTATAGTATTCAGAATTAATATTAACGTGTTCTAAAACGAAATAAGAATTGGTTAATTAAGGGAAATAATTTACAAATAAACAATTTATGCTGCAAAAATATTACGTTGAATAGTATCTATGTAAATATGTACCTACCTGTTTGATACTAAACATTTAAAAAGAGTGAATGAATTTTAAGACAGCAAAGCTAACTAAACAGCCAACTTACTTTACCACTCAATATATTTTAATGTGTTATTTTAAAACAATATTATTAATCAATTAGAAAACCTTTATAACTTAACAATTAAAAGATAAATTAACGTTTTATTATTGAATTTGGGATTATAGAAATAATAACATAATTGGTAATGAAACTAATGTTAGTATGCCACTGAAAAAATGTAAAGGTGTCGCTAAAATTTTAATCAGATAAACATTGCATTTTAAACAAGATGGTTGCTTTTAATTGAAAAATTTGTTTTATCGTTGAAATCTGACTAAATTTCCCGATAAAAGATGTCTCCTGTTCAGAAATATATTGTGTTTTCTTTAATTATTATTTATTTGATATGTTTTCTGAATAAATTATTTTACTTATTCCATATTTATTGTATTAGAAAAAATATTTGATTACATTGCGAACCACCAAACAAATTTAAGTTTATATGTCCCTTAATTAACTTTGTGCGTATTTCTTAATTTTTAATGTATGTTGCAAGAATTACGTAAAATAAGCACAAAATTATGTGATTGTTAGGAGGAAATATAATCTGACAACACACGATGATCTGACATTGCCTGGTGAACCGGGTATTGTGTGTAGGTGGTCTTGTTAGAAGTTTCAAAAATTATAAAAAACGTAACACAACAAAAGTATGAAAGTGGACAGGGCAATTCGTTTAACCCTTTGAGTTAGACAGTTATTTAACTTTGTTGTTTAGTAGAACAAAATTAACTCAATGATGTAATGAAGAAAATAAATAATCAATTTATAAAATATCAACAAAGGCTCTCGTATGTCGTAAAAAAGTACTCAATTCACCGAGACATTTTCAATTTTCCTGCTTACAAAAATCGTACCTCCTTCTGAAATCTTATTTTAACAATGAATTAATGTGAGGAGATAAATATTAGTTAATTTTACCACAAAACTTCATCAATCATGTACTATTAGGTATAGTGTACGAAGATAAGTGTAATTGATTATTTTTATTGATAGAGATGCGACCGCAGAATACGTGTCTATCTTCAAACTAAGTTGAACATTTATATTATAAAAATAGGACTAACTCGCTGGTCTCCTGGGGTTCGAATCACCCATTACTGGACTAAGCGAGAGAACTACTTGATCAACAAGCTACTCTCCAACCAATCAATCTATATAATACAATCAGTAGGTATACCTGTTTATTGTATTTATACAAATTCCCCTAAAATGATTCTATATGTTTTTCGATTAAATGTTTTATGTATGGATGAAAATAGTACATTTGGAAAGCTTCTCTGCCATATTTTGGAACATACCTCGATTTTTAACATGTAATACCAATGCATTTAAGTGATTATTGCAAGAAACAATGTGTTCTGCATGTAGCTGACATCTACAAATCAAAAGTCTAAAAAACTGCATATTTCATAAGGCATTTATTGAATTTATCCGAGATCCCCTTTAGGGGGTTTTGGAATAAGGTGCTACATTTATTGACGTATATATTTATAAACTTTCAATATTTCGTTCGTTCATATATATTCGTTCCTATAATTCCCATTCAAATTCTAATTTCAAATTCCCAATAGTTCATGAAAGTATACGATTAACTGCTGCTCTGCTTCTCTAATTCAGTTTCATCAAAGCTTAGCGTAACATCATCAAAACTATTGAAACATTGAAGTATCATCTGACATAGGCCAAACTCAGATATTAGGTTAATTTTTTTTTGTGATTTTGATTAATCATTCATGGGGTGAAATTTCAATTAAATTACGCTACATCATTAATTTAAAATAATAAAATTAACCAATTTTTTATTTCAGGCACATATATTTGGCTCCTATATTTTATTTGTACTCAAATCAACAATTTTGTTTTAAAAATATCACACTATTTTAGGTGCTACTAGAATAAAATGTTTTTTCTAGTTATATTTTAGAAGACTAACAATTTTGACATTCTAGCTGTTTTAAAATACGGTTTTAAAGAAAAAATATTCTTAGAATTCTGGTTGTTCCAAGGTCCCTAATGTGGCGTCGTCAAGTAACTGTTTACAAATAAAAACGTATGCCTGCAACAAAAAAATTGTCTTTCATATTGGAACAGTAGTTATTATTGTACCTACCAAGGTAGGTTCTTGCAGCCGCCCGTACAAATTCAAATGCGGGCAGGTTAGGTGTAGTAAATAATTCAGGGCAGGGTTGAGCGAACATAAATACTTGGCGAATGGCATTTTAATCAGTGTCTTAACTTTTGGTTCGGTGATTAATGGCCTGATGAAGGTGGCTGCGGCGGGGTGGGTGGAAGAAGAGGGGCGGGTCTGGATCCAACCAGGAGACGGCATTACGAGGACAAAGTGGATCGCACCTGAAGTTGATAATAATTAAGGAATCCTGCGTCATTGGTCTGGCGCATGTGCTCGTTTTTGCCGTTTTCATGCAGTTCATACAAGTTTGGTCACGCTCTTGGCAGGACCGAACCCTTAATTAATCTCTTTCACTGCCGCACTTAAGCAAATGAAATTTGAATTTTTTCAAAAAAACTGTGACCATTTCTTTAAGATCGATCTGCTTTGACTTTGATAATTTTGATTTTTGATTGATCTACGTTGTTTGATTGCTGTTTAAGTAAAGAATTGTACTGGTAGATCCATGTTTTATCATCAGTGATAATTATGACAAAAATACTTCAGTATAAATATCTAATTTGTTATGAAATTGAAGATTTAACCTTAGTACTCGATTAGCGTTACCTGAACTGACGCATCAACCATCGTGATGATAGCGTAAAAAAATTTTTATAGATCTATTATTCTAAGCTATCCATTGCATAGTTATTCGGCCATGGTTTTCAATTAGAGAATGAACAAAGGACCATGGTCTTCCACAACGAACGGTCTGCCACAACTAAATATCATGTCATCATCTAAGCAAAACGATTAATCAATGCACAAAGCAAATTTCTTTTGCGCGTTATATTTATGTATCTATTAAATATCACAATTAATTTAATTTTTTAGTTTTTTTTTTAAAATGAGATGCCAACACGGAATACTTGTCACATCAACATTCTTACTATTTTCAAACTAAGCTAAACGCTTGTGCTATGAAAATAGGACTAACTTTCTGGTTTGGAGTGAGGTTCAAACCCGCGACCTTTAGATCACGAGGCAAGAGTCAACCACAAGATCAATAAGCTACTCAACAAGCTCAACAACAATATTTAAAATGTCATCTTTTCCTAAAAAAAAATATTGGAAAATTAATGTTCGCACATGCAACAATTTTTAAGTAATAATGTTTTTGTGAGCAAGTTAAGCACATATCGATATATTACCTCGTGTTAATATAATTTTCGCGCTAAATAATAATATAATATAATAAAAACAAGGTAAACCGCGACTTTTTATCCTAGCACCTACTTGTCTGGTTAACGGACATTAGCAATCATGTTAGAGAACTTTATTTTATTAACGTTAGTTCAAAATAGTTGTAGGTACTGTGGATTCCCGCGTGCTTGTGCTTAGATACTATATTCAGATAATAAAACAAAATTACTTTTCAGAATTTTTTGAACACCCTGACCCGAAACAACATCAGCTAGTAAATCATTGAATTACCTCAAAAAATTAATGCGCGCTTTTTTTATTTGTTATTAAAATAAAGGGTGATTATTCATCTATACAGAATCGTTATCACCCGAAATAAAAACATTTAATGTCAATCATGAATATTCACAATTATGTCAATAGTTATACATTGAATTGTACGCGTTACAATTTTTTAGCAATTTTTGGCGCCCCAGGCAGCTGCCTTAAAGATCCCGCACCTCAGTCCATCTCTGCATAGTGACGTTTATTATTTTGTTCGGAATAAAACTTGTAATTGCTTGCCAAAAAAATAAAAACACAAACTTTTCCGACTCCCCCCAATTGCAGAAAAACGTAACACAAATTACATTTTTTTTTTCAAACATTCACATTTTTAATTACTTATCGGCTAGAAAAAATGCTTCCGATTATCCGCGAAGTGGCGCGCCGCTCGGGGGAGACGGGGCTAATTTGATACCGTGTTTAATTTTTTTCCTCCCGCGCGCCGCACGTCTGCTTCGTGTCTCGGAGACAATTAGCGTCCGCCGCGACTCTCTTACCCCGGTATCCTCATAGTAATGAGTGTCTGTTTGCGTTTTCATTTTTCCTGATTTGTCCAACTTTTTCCACCCCCGAGTCTGACGGCCGGCCGGCCCGGGGCGGTAGATTTTTTCTCCGAGCCCCGTTTCTGTAAATATGAATGACCCGTAAATTATTATATCACAACATTAAACATTTAACTTTTTTATATAGCAGATAGTAAACAAAATAAATAAATTAAAATAAACGCATTTTTTAATATAAAGACAGTAACTCTACCAACCCTAGTTTGTTAAAAATAATTACGTATTTTTTACATTTATGAGACCATTTTATTTATGTTAAAATATATAATACAGTTATCGAAATGGATGGGACAAGAAAATCTATAAACAACCTATTGATTACTTTAGTACTAGTATTCATTTATTTAATAGATCTTGCACACCAAGTAAATAAATAAATTAAATAGATGCCTGTACTTCGACAGCTTCCGACGTGTACGTATATTCGAACACATTAATTTGAATTACATCACATATGCGCACATTTTAAAAATAACAAAACATAAGAATACCAGAAAACAAAATATATACATAGAAGTAATTCTCCCTATTTATATACCATATTTTAATAATGACCTGGGAGCATAAGCGAACACTTATATTTCGGATAAAATAATTTTATAACAGTCTGCCACAGTTAACATGAAAAAATATTTGTTTCTGGACTTTTAGTTTTTTAAAAACTCGACTGAGCTTTATATAGGTATCTTATTTGTTTATTATCTACTTATTTCTTTACTACCTATTTATTATTTGTTTTTAATTTATCATAAAAAGTGTATTATAATTATATATTTATTCAAAATTTTCACAAAATATTTATACTTTGTATTCTAATGTCACTCTAGGACCACCTATTAGGGTCATAAATGACCTGTTGGCGGTCTGTTTGTTAAAAAATAAAATGAAATATCTATTCGAGTGTTAGATACGAACGCCCCGCACGTGCTCGCGTGAAATCGTACTTATTTAGTTTAGGATTCGCAAATTTCCGCAGGTTTTTCTCTTGATAATTAAATTTAAATTCGTGAAACCTGGAGTAGAGGTCGTGCTCTTGAATATGACGGCATATTTTTACGAATTCCTCCGCCGTCCGAATATTTAAAATCGAAGATTTCTTGCGGGGGGCAGCCTCGGTATTCAATAAAATGGTAATGCACCGCCTATTAATCATCACTTTCAATCTTGGCGTCGCTTCATTTGCAAGGAATTCTCATCGCCCCCCCCCCCCCACCCCCACCCCCTCGCGCGGGCGGAGCATCGGGGGATGGGGACATTTTTATATCGGGTTAATTACTTTCTGAAGCACGTTTTTTGCTAATGCCTCGCTCTCTGTGTATCCTTCGCGAAGGAACGCGGCGTACTTAACGCCCGATTTCAGTACGGCTTGAGGGCGAATTACGAAACGCACGTAGCGACCGCCCACTCTTTTTTAATCAAATCAAAAGATTTCTTAGTGTCCCCAGCAGCGTGTTCAGCCGGCATTCTGCCCCGTTAATGTCTGAAGTCATTAAAAAAGATTGCATCGGCCGCTTTGTTTTATTTTTATGTCTCAGTTTTTTTAATCAAAGTAATATTTTCGTGTAATTGTCGGAGAACACGTGCACCGATACGTTAAACGGCCTGTTTTACATGTAAATAATGTAGAATTTTGTATATATGTAAAGTAAGGCATTTTAAAGCCGCTCTGATATGTACACCTACTTATCTTGTACAAAATTGAAGGCTGACACTTTTAACCATTGAATCCTCGCACTCTACACATGCGCGGTGATTTAATATTTTATATTTCATACAACTTATTAATTTACTATACAGGTATATTTATTTTTTGTACATAAACTTTACATTGTAGTTTTCTCGGAAAACAAAACCTTTCAGCATTTTTTCTGAGGACCTTGGCAGCAAATTAAACACTGCATTTGATACCTTGCCCACTAAACTAGTATTTTACTTTATTATAACAGAAAATATGACATACTCGTATATTCAGTAACATGTAATTTTGGTAATTGTCATAAAATTTCATTTTATTTTGTATTTTAATGTCACACTAAGAACGGTATTAGCGATCTGCACATAATCTGTTAAAAAATTAATCAATAAATAATAATCGAAATCATTTTTTGGTATAATGTGGACAGCCCTTAAAAGTTATTATTTATTTATTTATTTATGTAGAATTATTAGTCATTATTATTAACAGTACAATTAAGTCACCTTATACAAAAGTATAAAAGACAACAACCATCTTACAAGCTCCTAAAGATGTATAAAATTATGTGAATTACTTAGTAATTAGAGTATCAAAAGTTAAAAGGTAGAATCTAACTGGTAAAAGTTATGAGACAAATAAGATGATATAGCATAAAAATACCTTTACATCAAATATTTATGCGTAAAGTGTGAATATTGTTTTTTTATTTTTGTTAACGTTACACCAGATCATGAGGCCCAATTAATGCAGCGAAACACATCGTAAATACGCCCTTGCAGAAATTAATAATCACACAGATGTATCTGTAAGTGACTGCATCGGGGAACGATCTCAGAATCCCCGGCATTACAAGCCAGCAAAGTGTCCACAGCACTACGAGGGCCGCCACATGCACACATAGGCATCAACAATTTCAAAATCTAGATTATAGTGATTGATGAGGGAGTTACGAATGCGATAAATACCCGAGAGTTTTTAAATTCTTGGAATGATGAATTGGAGAGAGGATCTCTTAATATCAGATTAGATAGTGAGTAGTGTCACCTGCACGGCTAAGAATTTTCATATATTTTGAAAACAGTACTACATACAAGGACACTGTGGAAAAATATAGTTATGTTAAATGCATTAAGGCAGTAAACACAAACAAATGTAATGTATAATACCAAAAATCTGCAAGATTGTCAAGCGCTAGCAATAGGCAGTGTCTACTAGTAGATTCAAATTAAAAAAAAATTATTTTGATTAATTTATTTAAAACTTACTTTTATTGTATACACGGTAGTGGTGTGAGAAGTAAGATAGTTGAAATGCACATTCACACATGAGCCAGGCTCGTCAGGTGCCTGAGATATCCGAGTGCGCTTATGCTGCCTATATTCGCAGCCTCTTACTACGCCATGAATATGGTTACGGGCCAGGCGATTGTGTGCTCAACGCATTTATAATTCTCATTATACTTTGCCCTCTTATGGCCCAACATTTAAAGAAAATTTTTATCCAATTTTTGTAGCCTTGTATATTTTTAAGTTTTTGAGATATATATACTCGGAAATTGAGATACGATAATTGAAACATAAACCGTTTTTTCAAAATAACTCTTAGATTATTCAAATGGGATAATTATTCTCTGAGATAGGATCAAACATGTGTTGAACCGATATGTCGAAAATCGTGGGTTCATTTTGCGCGTGCACATTTCGTGACTTCCGACTGCTATGAATGTACAGTACTAGCGCAAATTTTCTTCTTTTCTCTTTAAAATGAGATTAAGCTGGTAATGCTGTATCTATTTTTAGATGAGCTATTGAAGTATGAAATTACTTCGACCGAAACTGCCGCTAATTTGAACGCAATTGTCTTCACACACCCGACACTGTTTTTAAAGACTTTTCATCTCCAAAGGCAAAGTGAGGGCAGGGTGATAAACCTCCCTGGTGAGATCTTTTTGATGCAGAGCCGTCTCCTGGACTATCGGAATATACCGGACATGCACGAACAGGAATAGACGACGACAGATCATCTACACATTCTGCAGTATTCAACCATTGTTCCATGACCATGGTAACCCTCACTAACAGTAAAACAAAGAAGAAGAAAATTTTTGATGTGTGTGAATATTGTGTAGACTCATTACTCGCGTCACACCGAAAATTCAGTCCCATGCAAAAATCTTTATTTGCATTGTTCACCCATGCGGTGCCCTAACAAAATATTGTAACAATCTCATAAAAGCCCGCGCTCAGGCAACATGCACTCATCCACACACACACACATGTACACGATGTGTAAATCTTTAAACTCCCGCACTTTGTTTGAAGACCGAAAAGCCCCCAATGATTAGCTGTAGTCGACCAAAAGCTAACAATGCCCTCGTGTTTCTGCGCGCCCATTTCTGACACCATAAAAATCGGAAGATCAGTAAAGAACATTTCCGAAAGGTTCGTATCACAGCCACAGCGAGCGGTTATGTGTGATGGTATCGCGTGAGACTTTCTGCGTCGGGGTTGGTTTTGTTGATTTTCTCGTCTGTCATTCACCTTTGCCTGAATAGGTTGGCGAGGCCGCCGAGTGTCCTGCCTGCTTGTATAAAATATTAGCTTTTCCCAAGTGAGCAGCGGGGTAATTAAATTAACGCCCCCTAACCCCCTGTATTTTTATTGTCCCGCCAGGGGGCTCCGTGGAGGCTCCGGTGGGGGCTGCAGGGGGCATCTAACCCTCGCAATAATTCTCTCCACATCATATTTGATTTTTTCTGCTCTAAGGATGTGTATTTTGTTTATAAATATGCAAAAGCAGTCAAATTCACGTTTTTTCTTTTCTCATGATTTTTAATATTTTTCATTCATTCACATTTTAAACAAAACATTATCATCAACGTCTTTGTCTTCGTTAAAAAAAATATTTCCCTAATTATCTTAAAGTGTTATTATAATTATCGTCACACTAGGACTACCAATCACAGTCATTAATGTCTGGTTCATAATATTTTTGAAAATCAGAGTTATAAATATCATTTACAATGTATCGGGGAATATTCCGGATTGCAAAGAAAAGTTTAATATTTTGTTAACGCATTGTAATGATTGTTTATATATTGAATTAACGGAGAATATTTATAATTTGTATAAATTAACTTTGTAAACACCACTTATTTATTGAAAAAATTCAACATGTTTTAAAGCCAATGGTTTGTTTGTCAGGATAACAAAAATAAAATTTAAAAATCGAAGTGTTGATCAAAATATTAAAAAGTTATATATGGAAAATGATAATATATATGATAATATTTAATTTACCAAGAACACATATTTTGGAGTTTGCAGTACGTGACCAAGCCACCTTAACTGAAACCCCATTATGTGTAGAATTAGCAGCTCCTTATATATTAGGCCTCATAAATTTCGATCTCACACACTATGTAAGAATCCATATTTGTTTATCATATATTAAATTGGACCAATGTGAACCTATAGACCACACATTAAATCACATTTAAATACACAAACACACACAGTCAGCGTTTGTATCGTCGCAATATATAAATGGAACGCAAAACGCCACTAGCAGCTCCCATTCTTCGGCATTCAAACAAAAACATAATAATTTAGACGTTTAAAAAGGTTTTAATCAAATGTTAAACATTGTCTTGTTTTAAAAGTGACGAAATGAAAGTTTTTTTAGTAGAGAGGCGTATTCCATCAGAATTCCTACTATTTTCAAACTAAGCTCAACTCTTATGCTATAAAAATAGGACATACTTGGTAGACTTTTGGAAAGAGATTCGAACTCCTAACTATTAGATTATTGGGCAAGTGGCTTAAGAGCAAGACAAAAAACTACGATTATGATTGTGTTAGTATTTTGATTATTATTATTTTTTTTTTTAAATAGAGATGCGAACACGGAATACGTGTCACATTAATATTCTTACTATTTTCAAACTAAGCTATACGCTTGTGTTATGAAAACAGGACTAACTTGCTAGTCTGGAGTGAGGTTCGAACCCGCGACCTTTGGATCACGAGGCGAGTGTCCTAACCACAAGACCAACAAGCTACTCTTTTTTTTTAATTAGTATTTTTCCTATTCCCCAGTAATATTACTAGTATTTTTCTTTATTCTGACTTATTATGTATTTTGATTAAGTATAATAAGTATGTCATATTTAGTTACTTTATTTATGTTTTGTTTTATTTCTTGGATCTCTGTTATTGGTATTCCCTATGTCCATTACTTCTTGTCCCTATAAATTATTGTACTGTTGAGATTTCTTAACAGATTAATCAAAAATTTAAATGAAATATTAGGTCCTTACATATGAAATTGGCGTCTTGCCGTACTGGCAAATTTGATCTCAAATATCTTCTCTTTGGTTAGGAATTCCAAATCCAAATTTATACAGCTATTTGCTCATGTATTTGTGTTTTGAAAATTATAATTCATTTGTTTTTTCCTCAATTGTTTTTTCTTTGCGTCACTCAGTTTACAAAACGAAAAACTTGAAATATCGCGTTATTTACGAGTACGAGTTCCACCGTGGCACCAGTACTGCAGAAGCGGCTCGAAGGATTAATGATGTTTATGGCGACGGTGCCGCAAAAGAAAACACAGTGCATTTTTGGTTCCAACGTTTTTGTTCTGGAAATTTCGACCTGCAGAACAAGCCCCGTGGACGGCCGGAGACCAAAGTTGATAATGAAGAATTGAAGGCTATTGTGGAAGCGGATCCATCGCAAACCACATCCGAGTTAGCTGCAGGCTGCGGTGTTAGTGATAAAACTGTTTTAATCCACTTGAAGCAAATTGGTAAGGTGAAAAAGCTTGAAAGGTGGGTACCTCACGAATTGAGTGAAGCAAATCAACAAACGCGCGTTGACTGCTGCGTTGCATTACTCAACCGGCACAATAATGAAGGGATTTTAAATCAAATCATTACCTGTGATGAAAAGTGGATCCTGTACGATAATTGGAAATGCTCATCGCAATGGCTGAACCCTGCCGAACCAGCCAAACCATGCCCCAAGCGAAAATTGA